>BPLQ01008210.1:0-37984 GCA_021605075.1 Caerostris darwini
TTACATTATTTCAAATTATGTATAAAATAGTTTATTGAAATTGTTTTGTGATTCATAAAAACTTCAAGTCATACATTTTTTATAATCTAATAACGTTCAAAACTATCTGAAGCCTGTATCTCCCTTTACAGAAAGAGATAGGAAAGTCTAATACAGCTGGTGTCCAGGATGACCGAATGGTTATGGCATCAGATTTTTGAGCAGCAAGATATTCTTCCGTTTAAATGAGAGTGTTTATAAGAGTGGCTACCGGTTGTCCGAACTAGGTTTATTGTCGTTATTCCCGGTTGTCGTTGTGGTTAGGTCGGTGTGTTTATGAAAGTCGTTATTGATATGGACGTAGCTGCAATCCGCTTTGAATATTCTGATTAGATATGATTCAATGAAAAAATGATATTATTTTACATTATTTCAGATTCGTATGAAATCATTTATTGTAATTGTGTTTTAATACATAAAAAATTCAACAATTTGTACTTTTTTTTAATCTAATAACATTCAAAACTATGTAAAGCCTGTATCGGTACTGACTTTAAAGAAAGAGGTGGAAAAGTGGAAAAGCATTGGTCACCAGAATGGCCGAATGGTTATGGCATACGATTCTTGAGTGGGAAACTAGTCGTTCTTTTAGATGAGAGTGTTTATAAGAGTGGCTACCGGTTCTCCGAACTAGGTTGATTGTCGTTATTAACGGTTGTCGTTAGGGCTGTGTATTTATGATAGTGTTTCTCCAGACTTTACGTGAACGCAGCTGCCATCCGCTTCGAATACTCTGATTACATATGGTTCCATAAACGAATGATGTAATTTACATTATTTCAGATAGCGTATGAAATCATTTATTGTAACTGTCTTGTAATACATAAAAAATTCATCAATCTGTTGTGGTTAAACCTATTTCCTAATAACAACAAACCCTATTTCCGGATCTAAATTTGCGCATTCAGTTAAACTTCATCAACAAATAGCTGGTCTGTTAGTCGTATTAAAGATATATTTCGATGAAAATTATTTTATCAAAACGAGTACAAATAATACATACATTAATTTAAAATTATAAATAATGAACGCATATTATATTTTACATTATTTCTAATTGTGTATGAAATCATTTGAATTGTGTTGTTGTTCATAAACACTTCAACAAGTTGTACTTTTTTGAATCTAACAACGTTGAAAATTATCTAAAGCCTATATCGGTACTCACTTCATAGCAGGAGATAGGAAAGTGGAAATCGTCTGTGTGTCCAGGATGGCCGAATGGTTATGGCATCAGATTCTTGAGGGTTGCTGGCGTCACGCGCTAACTTAGGTCTGGATTGACAAAACCGGTGGTGGCGAACTAGTCGGAGTGTTTAGATCAGAGTGCTTACAGGTGTTGTGTCGAACTACTCGTAATGTTTAAGTCAGGGCGTTTATGAGAGTGCGTATCAGTGTTGTGGTGAACTAGTCGGTGTGTTTAGGTCAGCGTGTTTGTGAAATTGGTTGTCCAGACCTAATGTGAACGTGGATGCCAGTGGCTTTGAATATTCTGATTAGATGTGTGGGTTCGATTCCCACTCCTGGATGTTTGTTTCGTAACCTTTTTTCGTATTCAATTATCAACAGAAAATATAGCATGTTTCCTAATCTGAATTCCTTTAATATCAAACATAATACGGCGGAGATTAATATTAATTAATTATAGTGTTTAATTTTTTATTTCATCGTTAGAAGAAATTACCAAACTTAGTTCTGAATTTATCAGGCATGCGTATTAAGAAAACTCTTTTGTAGAAAGACGTTTACATTCTCTCTTATTTACGCTACAGATGTGGAAAAAACTAAACATTCCATAAAATACCAATTTCCACACTTGCGTCCGCTGTACGTTAATAATAATTTATAAGTAAAATGATTTCCTACATTCCCATCAATAGTCATTAAGACTAAATATATTTAGCATGTATTAGTGCATAATATTAGTTCATAATGCAAAAAGAATGATTTGCCTCACATTCAGGCATTTGAGTGAGCTGCAGTGAACTAAAAATTCAAAATAATTAGGCAAATACAAACATCAAAAGATTGTAATGCAAAAACCGCATTGGCAAATCAATCAAGAACACAAATATTTATACAAAATCTAAAAAACTGCATATCAACAGTCCAGAAAATCCATAACCTCCCCCCTCTTTAGTAAAACCAGAAGAATACTTATATAAAACCATCAGAAAATTTATTATATCATTCTGAAGATAGCTGTATGGAGGGACAATACTGCAGGAGACGTAATTTAACATTTTTTATCTACACATGGTTGATGACTATATCCAATCAAGAAAATATCTAGCGACTTTTGTATACTTCCTTATATAAGGAAAAGATTTTACACTGAATATTCAATTTATATCTAATAAAAAAGATTGATATTTTATAGGACTGTAAAGGATAGGA
Organism: Caerostris darwini; assembly: GCA_021605075.1. Classification (NCBI taxonomy): domain Eukaryota; kingdom Metazoa; phylum Arthropoda; class Arachnida; order Araneae; family Araneidae; genus Caerostris; species Caerostris darwini. The sequence continues at coordinate 2,437 of BPLQ01008210.1, forward strand.
CTGTAAAGGGAAGGATTCAATCCTGCAATTTGTGGTCTCAGTTATATTTCAGCAACAAATAATTGTTTTGTTGAACTCTGAGGCGTATTCGAGAAAATGCATTCAGACAAAAGCGTTTTGACCAAAATGAGCACAAATAATACTTAGAATAAATTCAAATTATAAATGATGAACAAATAATATATTTTACATTATTTCAAATTATGTATAAAATAGTTTATTGAAATTGTTTTGTGATTCATAAAAACTTCAAGTCATTCATTTTTTATAATCTAATTACGTTCAAAACTATCTGAAGCCTGTATCTCCCTTTACAGAAAGAGATAGGAAAGTCTAATACAGCTGGTGTCCAGGATGACCGAATGGTTATGGCATCAGATTTTTGAGCAGCAAGATATTCTTCCGTTTAAATGAGAGTGTTTATAAGAGTGGCTACCGGTTGTCCGAGCTAGGTTTACTGTCGTTATTCCCGGTTGTCGTTGTGGTTAGGTCGGTGTGTTTATGAAAGTCGTTATTGATATGGACGTAGCTGCAATCCGCTTTGAATATTCTGATTAGATATGATTCAATGAAAAAATGATATTATTTTACATTATTTCAGATTCGTATGAAATCATTTATTGTAATTGTGTTTTAATACATAAAAAATTCAACAATTTGTACTTTTTTTTAATCTAATAACATTCAAAACTATGTAAAGCCTGTATAGGTACTGACTTTAAAGAAAGAGGTGGAAAAGTGGAAAAAGATTGGTCACCAGAATGGCCGAATGGTTATGGCATACGATTCTTGATGGCAAACTAGTCGTTCTTTTAGATGAGATTGTTTATAAGAGTGGCTACCGGTTCTGCGAACTAGGTTGATTGTCGTTATTAACGGTTGTCGTTAGGGCTGTGTATTTATGATAGTGTTTCTCCAGACTTTACGTGAACGCAGCTGCCATCCGCTTCGAATACTCTGATTACATATGGTTCCATAAACGAATGATGTAATTTACATTATTTCAGATAGCGTATGAAATCATTTATTGTAACTGTCTTGTAATACATAAAAAATTCATCAATCTGTTGTGGTTAAACCTATTTCCTAATAACAACAAACCCTATTTCCGGATCTAAATTTGTGCACTCAGTTAAACTTCATCAACAAATAGCTGGTCTGTTAGTCGTATTAAAGATATATTTCGATGAAAATTATTTTATCAAAACGAGTACAAATAATACATACATTAATTTAAAATTATAAATAATGAACGAATATTATATTTTACATTATTTCTAATTATGTATGAAATCATTTGAATTGTGTTGTTGTTCATAAACACTTCAACAAGTTGTACTTTTTTGAATCTAACAACGTTGAAAATTATCTAAAGCCTATATCGGTACTCACTTCATAGCAGGAGATAGGAAAGTGGAAATCGTCTGTGTGTCCAGGATGGCCGAATGGTTATGGCATCAGATTCTTGAGGGTTGCTGGCGTCACGCGCTAACTTAGGTCTGGATTGACAAAACCGGTGGTGGCGAACTAGTCGGAGTGTTTAGAGGTCAGGGCAGAGTGCTTACAGGTGTTGTGGCGAACTACTCGTAATGCTTAGGTCAGGGCGTTTATGAGAGTGCGTATCAGTGTTGTGGCGAACTAGTCATTGTGTTTAGATCAGAGGGCTTACCGGTGTTGTGGCGAACTACTCGTAATGCTTACGTCAGGGCGTTTATGAGAGTGCGTATCAGTGTTGTGGCGAACTAGTCGGTGTGTTTAGGTCAGCGTGTTTGTGAAATTGGTTGTCCAGAGCTAATGTGAACGCGGATGCCAGTGGCTTTGAATATTCTGATTAGATGTGTGGGTTCGATTCCCACTCCTGGATGTTTGTTCATAACCTTTTTTCGTATTCAATTATCAACAGAAAATAAATCATGTTTCCTAATCTGAATTCCTTTAATATCAAACATAATTCGGGGGAGATTAATATTAATTAATTATAGTGTTTAATTTTTTATTTCATCGTTAGAAGAAATTACCAAACTTAGTTCTGAATTTATCAGGCATGCGTATTAAGAAAACTCTTTTGTAGAAAGACGTTTACATTCTCTCTTATTTACGCTACAGATGTGGAAAAAACTAAACATTCCATAAAATACCAATTCCACACTTGCGTCCGCTGTACGTTAATAATAATTTATAAGTAAAATGATTTCCTACATTCCCATCAATAGTCATTAAGACTAAATATATTTAGCATGTATTAGTGCATAATGCAAAAAGAATGATTTGCCTCACATTCAGGCATTTGAGTGAGCTGCAGTGAACTAAAAATTCAAAATAATTAGGCAAATACAAACATCAAAAGATTGTAATGCAAAAACCGCATTGGCAAATCAATCAAGAACACAAATATTTATACAAAATCTAAAAAACTGCATATCAACAGTCCAGAAAATCCATAACCCCCCCCCTCTTTAGTAAAACCAAAAGAATACTTATATAAAACCATCAGAAAATTTATTATATCTTTCTGAAGATAGCAGTATGGAGGGACAATACTGCAGGAGACGCAATTTAAAATTTTTTATCTACACATGGTTGATGACTATATCCAATCAAGAAAATATCTAGGGACTTTTGTATACTTCCTTATATAAGGAAAAGATTTTACACTGAATATTCAATTTATATCTAATAAAAAAGATTGATATTTTATACGACTGTAAAGGATAGGACTGTAAACGGAAGGATTCAATCCTGCAATTTGTGGTCTCAGTTATATTTCAGCAACAAGTAATTGTTTTGTTGAACTCTGAGGCGTATTCGAGAAAATGCATTCAGACAAACGAGTTTTGACCAAAATGAGCACAAATAATACTTAGAATAAATTCAAATTATAAATGATGAACAAATAATATATTTTACATTATTTCAAATTATGTATAAAATAGTTTATTGAAATTGTTTTGTGATTCATAAAAACTTCAAGTCATTCATTTTTTATAATCTAATTACGTTCAAAACTATCTGAAGCCTGTATCTCCCTTTACAGAAAGAGATAGGAAAGTCTAATACAGCTGGTGTCCAGGATGACCGAATGGTTATGGCATCAGATTTTTGAGCAGCAAGATATTCTTCCGTTTAAATGAGAGTGTTTATAAGAGTGGCTACCGGTTGTCCGAACTAGGTTTATTGTCGTTATTCCCGGTTGTCGTTGTGGTTAGGTCGGTGTGTTTATGAAAGTCGTTATTGATATGGACGTAGCTGCAATCCGCTTTGAATATTCTGATTAGATATGATTCAATGAAAAAATGATATTATTTTACATTATTTCAGATTCGTATGAAATCATTTATTGTAATTGTGTTTTAATACATAAAAAATTCAACAATTTGTACTTTTTTTTAATCTAATAACATTCAAAACTATGTAAATCCTGTATCGGTACTGACTTTAAAGAAAGAGGTGGAAAAGTGGAAAAAGATTGGTCACCAGAATGGCCGAATGGTTATGGCATACGATTCTTGATGGCAAACTAGTCGTTCTTTTAGATGAGATTGTTTATAAGAGTGGCTACCGGTTCTGCGAACTAGGTTGATTGTCGTTATTAACGGTTGTCGTTAGGGCTGTGTATTTATGATAGTGTTTCTCCAGACTTTACGTGAACGCAGCTGCCATCCGCTTTGAATACTCTGATTACATATGATTCCATAAACGAATGATGTATTTTACATTATTTCAGATAGCGTATGAAATCATTTATTGTAACTGTCTTGTAATACATAAAAAATTCATCAATCTGTTGTGGTTAAATCTATTTCCTAATAACAACAAACCCTATTTCCGGATCTAAATTTGTGCACTCAGTTAAACTTCATCAACAAATAGCTGGTCTGTTAGTCGTATTAAAGATATATTTCGAGGAAAATTATTTTATCAAAACGAGTACAAATAATACATACATTAATTTAAAATTATAAATAATGAACGAATATTATATTTTACATTATTTCTAATTGTGTATGAAATCATTTGAATTGTGTTGTTGTTCATAAACACTTCAACAAGTTGTACTTTTTTGAATCTAACAACGTTGAAAATTATCTAAAGCCTATATCGGTACTCACTTCATAGCAGGAGATAGGAAAGTGGAAATCGTCTGTGTGTGCAGGATGGCCGAATGGTTATGGCATCAGATTCTTGAGGGTTGCTGGCGTCACGCGCTAACTTAGGTCTGGATTGACAAAACCGGTGGTGGCTAACTAGTCGTTGTGTTTAGATCAGAGTGCTTACAGGTGTTGTGGCGAACTACTCGTAATGCTTAGGTCAGGGCGTTTATGAGTGCGTAGAACTGTCGTTGTGTTTAGATACTTACAGGTGTTGTGGCGAACTACTCGTAATGCTTAGGTCAGGGCGTTTATGAGAGTGCGTAGTCAGTGTTGTGGCGAACTAGTCGTTGTGTTTAGATCAGAGGGCTTACCGGTGTTGTGGCGAACTACTCGTAATGCTTAGGTCAGGGCGTTTATGAGAGTGCGTATCAGTGTTGTGGCGAACTAGTCGGTGTGTTTAGGTCAGCGTGTTTGTGAAATTGGTTGTCCAGAGCTAATGTGAACGCGGATGCCAGTGGCTTTGAATATTCTGATTAGATGTGTGGGTTCGATTCCCACTCCTGGATGTTTGTTTCATAACCTTTTTTTCGTATTCAATTATCAACAGAAAATAAACCATGTTTCCTAATCTGAATTCCTTTAATATCAAACATAATTCGGGGGAGATTAATATTAATTAATTATAGTGTTTAATTTTTTATTTCATCGTTAGAAGAAATTACCAAACTTAGTTCTGAATTTATCAGGCATGCGTATTAAGAAAACTCTTTTGTAGAAAGACGTTTACATTCTCTCTTATTTACGCTACAGATGTGGAAAAAACTAAACATTCCATAAAATACCAATGTCCACACTTGCGTCCGCTGTACGTTAATAATAATTTATAAGTAAAATGATTTCCTACATTCCCATCAATAGTCATTAAGACTAAATATATTTAGCATGTATTAGTGCATAATATTAGTTCATAATGCAAAAAGAATCATTTGCCTCACATTCAGGCATTTGAGTGAGCTGCAGTGAACTAAAAATTCAAAATAATTAGGCAAATACAAACATCAAAAGATTGTAATGCAAAAACCGCATTGGCAAATCAATCAAGAACACAAATATTTATACAAAATCTAAAAACTGCATATCAACAGTCCAGAAAATCCATAACCTCCCCCCCCCCTCTTTAGTAAAACCAAAAGAATACTTATATAAAACCATCAGAAAATTTATTATATCATTCTGAAGATAGCTGTATGGAGGGACAATACTGCAGGAGACGTAATTTAACATTTTTTATCTACACATGGTTGATGACTATATCCAATCAAGAAAATATCTAGCGACTTTTGTATACTTCAGAATCACACAGAAATTGAACTCTAAAATAAAAATTTTCACCTGTAGAATTATCACACACTTCTTGAAGAAGAATATGCAAATGACAGGAAACCACCAGATGGCGCGGATAGTACGTCACAATGACGAGAGTGTAAGAGAGGGGTATATAAGGAATGGTGGAAAAGAAGTAAAATTGTTCACAAGCGCTTGAACAAAAATATTATTTTCAGTGCAATAACCGCATAGTTATGGCACAAAGGAAGCATTTGGATGATTTTTTACGTGGTAGAATTATCGGAGGACTGGAATGTGCACATACCCAGCTGGAAGTATCCAGGAACTTGAATCGCCCAGAGTGTCATCTCCAGGCTTTGGCAACGATTCCAAGATGATGGTAATGTGAGTAGATGTTACAGCACAGGTCACCGGAAGTTACAACGCCGAATGAGGACCGGTATTCAGCAGTTACTTCCAAAAGAAACAGACGGAGCACAGCATCAGACCTATCTCGTCAGCTCTCTTCAGCTACCGGTACGACAGTTTCAAGGCAGACCGCGTATAGACGCTTAGACCACATTGGTCTATATGCTCGTAGGCTTATCAGATGTGTTCCACTTACCTCAACTCACTGTCGCCTGCGATTAACCTGGAGTAGAGAGCATGCATTGTGGACACCGCAACAGTGGTCTGGTGTGATGTTTTCCGACGAGTTCAGGTTTAGTTTGCAATCTGATTCTCGCCGGACTTTTATATGGAGAGCGCCAGGTACCCGTTACCATCAAGAGAACACCATTGAACGACACCGTTACGGTGGTGCAGGATGGCTCGTTTGCGGAGGAATTATTCTTGGTTCCAGAACTGACCTGCATGTTCAGAGTGTAACGATGACAGGCCACATCTATCAGGAGGTCAATCTGGAACAACATGTGCGTTTGTTTCGGGGCGCCATGGGTGCTGAATTTTTCTTTATGGATGACAACGCCCGTCCTCACCATGCAAACATTGTAGACGAATGCCTTCAATTGGAGGATATCACCCGTATGGATTGGCCAGCATACTCACCGGACTTGAATCCAATAGAGCATGTGTGGGATATGCTTGGCCGACGAATTGCAGCCCGTCAACCGGAACTTCGGAGGGCATTGCTTGAGGAGTGTTGTCCCCAAGATCAGATTGATAATTTGATACTCAGCATGCCTAGGCGTTGTAAGGGCTGTATTGCATCGTTCGGGAGACATACTCCATAGTAACCATCATACTAACCATGTTATACTGTTTTTTGTAAATAGGTTCTTTTTTGAAATTTGCTCCAGGGAGTAAAAATCGCAATTTTTATTAATTATGTCAAAGATATAGCATCTTTTTTGCTCTTTACCTATCGTTTAATAAATAGACTTTACAAATAAGTCAAATTTGTTTTGCTTCTGTCTCTTTCTTTGCCTGAACTTCATTATCCTTAATTTATGGACATGAGTGTATAAGGAAATGATTTTGCTCTGAATATTCAATTTATATCTTATAAAATAGATTGATATATTATAGGACTGTAATGTGATTCAATCCTGCAATTTGTGCTCTCATTTATATTAAATCGACAAATAATTCTTTTATTGAACTGTGAGGCGTATTCGAGCAAAAACATTCACGCAAAAGTGTTTTGATTAAAGTAAGAACAAATAATTCTTACATTAATTCAAAATTATAAATGATGAATAAATAATATATTTTACATTATTTCAAATTATGTATAAATTAATTTATTTAAACTGTTTTGTGATTCATAAAAACTTTTTATCTAATTTTTAATTTTTAATTTAAATTTTTTTATTCTAATAGCATTCAACTTTCTGAAGCCTGTATCGTTACTCACTTTACAGAATGAGACAGAAAAGTGAAGACTGGCTGTTTGTTTTATATCTTTTTTTCGTATTAACTTATCTACCGAAAACAAACCCTATTTCCTAATCTAAATTTGTGCACTCAGTTAAACTTCATCTAAAATAACTGTTCTGTTGAACTGTTAGGCATATTAAAGATATATTTCGATTGAAATGATTTCATCAAAACGAATTCAAATATTACATACATTAATTTAAATTATAAACAATGAACAAATACAATATTTTACATTATTTCTAATTGTGTTTGAAATTATTAAAATTGTGTTGTGGTTAATAAACACTTCAACAAGTTGTACTATTTTGAATCTAATAACGTTGAAAATTATCTAAAGCCTATATCGGTACTCACTTCATAGAAGGAGATAGGAAAGTGGAAAACGTCTGGGTGTCCAGAATGGCCCAATGGTCATGGCATCAGATTCTTGAGAGTTGCTGGTCTCAAGCGATCACTTTGGTCTGGATTGGCAAAACCGGTGGGGAGTGAAATAGTCGTAGTGTTTATATCAGTGTTTGTGTAAGTGGTGGTCGAGCTTATGTGAGTGCTGATGCCAGTGGCTTTGAACTATCTGATTAGATATGTGGGTTCGATTCCCACTCATGGCTGTGTGTGTCTTGTTTTCTTCGTATTTATTTATATGCAGAAAAAAACATATTTCATAAACTATATTCGTTTCATATCAAATATTTCCTGTGCAAATTAAAGTTAATTCATTATAACTGTTTAATTTTTTATTTCATCGATAGAAGAGATTACCAGTGAGGAAGCGATCAAACTGTTGGAATTTGTCACGCATGTCTATTAAAAAACTCCTCTACATACACTAAGTGTATGCATTTATAATCTCACTTATATATAGTACAGATGTGGAAAAACATAAAGCTGTTCAAGAAACCCAACGTCCATATTCAAGGCTCCTTATAAATGAAATGATTTCATACATTCTGAGCATAAATTATTAATTAATAATATGGACATTAATTATTAAGACTAAATATATTTAATACGTATAAGATTAGTAGCAAATGCAAAAGACCTGTTTTGTCCGACATTCAAACCATTCGAAAAAAGGAAAGAAATTTGTGAAAGATCAAAAGTATGCATAAGTTGAAATAACAAAAACTGAAAATACAACGACAAAAAATTGCATTTTTAGATCAAAACCAGAACAAATACGTTTAAACAAAATAAAATAAAAACTGTATATGAAACATATCTAGCAAAAACATAAAACACCTAAGAAATTTAATAAAATCTCAAAAATACTGATTTTAAACCCACCAGAAAATTATTTATATAATTCGAAAGAAAGCTTTATGGACGGACAGCAATCCACGGGACAAGGATTGCACAATTCAGGACAGGATTGAAAATCCTACCTGCATTAACTGCCACCAGATGGGGCACCTTGCCGCATGGCGCGGTTGCCCGAAATTTCCGAAGCCACGCCTTCCACCCAATCGCAACGTCGAGCCGCCGAAGACAACTTTCAACAGTCGACCAGTCACGCCTGGTGTCTCCTACGCAAGTTTCTTTTGCGTGGCCGCCGCCCGCTGCTCCATCAGTGATTCCCGATCGCCAAAACATCTGGCAAGATTTTGATCATGATACGGCTGCCAAAACAGTGTATATCCTACAGGAAGTTTCCAGCATTTTCAACATGCTTGGTGGTATAGACAACTTCTATGCACAATTAAAAATGCTAATTCACCTTTTTGAAAAATTTCAAATCATCGCTAAATGTTTTAAATTAAATATTTAATTGCTTTTCCAAATTTTAATTGTACCATGCTTTCTTCGGTATTTCCGTTTCTTTTTTTTCACAAATGTCTAATGTTTCTTTTTATTTTTTTGCCGTGTGGACATGACCAATGCTCACTGCCTTCTTTTTTATAGTAATGTACTGTTTTTCCAATGTCTTTTACTGTAACAGATTAGGAGTTTTTCAGGCCCTACATGGCCATGGTACTCCGTGAACCAGAATGATGATCCACGGGACATTATTTAATATTCTATGTTTACGCAGGCTGGATGACTTGATCCAATCAAAGATACATCTAGCGACTTAAGTATACATAGAGATTTATAAATATCCTTCCTTATATATATGAGGTACAGATTTTTCATTAAATAATCAATTAATATTTAATTAGATAAATTGACAGATTACAGGACTATAAAACCATCGTCCCTGCCATTTAAGATCTCAATTTTATCCGCAAATAATTGTTTTGTTGAACTGTAAGATGTAATCGAGATATTATTCAATCAAAAGTGTTCATCAAAACGAGTACAAATAATAATTCTTACATTCCTTTCAAATTTTGCATGAAATAATTTATTTCGATTGTCTTGTAATTCTTGTCTTGTAATTTCAAATCTAATAGTGTTCAAAATTATATACACCCTGGATCGGTACTCTTTTTATAGAAGGAGATAGAAAAGTGGAAACCATCTGGTGTCCAGGATGGCCGAATGGTTATGGCATCAGATTCTTGAGGGGTGCTGGCGTCACGCGCTCGCATTGGCTAAATCGGTGGTGGTGAATTAATAGAGTTGTTTAGATCAGTGTGTTGTTGAGTGCGTAGGTGTGAGAGGTTCCCGGTGGTGGCGAATTAGTCGTATTGTTTAGATTTGTGTGTGGTTGTGTAAGTGGTTGTTTGAAGTGTGTAATAGTAGAGCTTAAGTGAGCACGGATGTCGGTGGATTTGAAAGATCTGATTAGTTACGTGGGTTCAATTCCTGCTCCTGGCTAATACTTTTATGTCTTTTTTCAATTCCTTCTATTAGCTCACACTCTCCCTATATATATCTTGTCCAAATTCTCAATCGTTCATAAAGTACCTTTTATTCCTCCATTCACGTTCAAATACATTTTTTTTTAACTTATAGGGGATGACACTGGATGTTAATACAGTTTTTTTTTATATTAATTCAGTAATTAAATTTAATTAATTAATTCTAGTTTTTTTTTTTTTTTTTTTTTTTTGGATTTAAGTGGCATATATCTACCAATGAATGGCGCCAGATAAACTTAAAAAAATGAATGAAAATTACTTCTAAAGGACTTTTTGCAATAGAGTGAAAAAAAAGTAGGAATTAAATTTTTTTTTAAAAATTTATATTACTTGTTTCGTAATTATTTATATATATAACAAAAAATTTAATAAATTAAATTCTTTTCATATCAAATATTTCCTTCGCAAATTAGTGTAAATTTAATATAACTGTTTAATTTTATATTTCATCGTTAGAAGAAATTTCCACAGTCAGGAAGCGATCGAATTGCTGAAATTTTCTCGCGTGCTCATTAAAAAACTCCTCTACATGCACCAAGTGCACGTATTTATGCTCGCAATTTTTCTATACTACAGATGTCGAAAAAAAATGCTCAAGAAACCGATGACCACATTTGCATTTGTGCGTTAATAATAATTTGTGAAATGATTTCAAATATTCTGGGCATAATATATTTCATTATTATTCCGAAAATATATTGCTAAAATTAAATAAATTTAATATATAATATTATTATTATCAAATATTCAAATATAATAATAAGTTAGAACGCTATCAAACTGCTGAATTGTTACGCATGCTTATTAATATATCTACTTACAACAAGTACCGGCTCTTATACTCTCACTCGTTGTATCCTTCAGATATTGTAAAATTCTTTCCTCCGGAAGAAATGTAGCATTTCATTCCCAGGAGAGAGTAATGTATATTCTTTAAGAAGTACATTATAGCAACCCATCACTCAAATTTGCAGGAGATAAGTAGTGTTGTGGATATCACATGCAATTAGTGTTTTATACTATTGAGAGCATAAATATCTACTTAAGTTGATAGCAGGTAATCGGTTTCATTTATAATGGGTCCTCATGAAATTAGGGACCTTTGACCTTCATAAGTCAAAATAATTACAGAAGGGATATGGACTACACCATGAGTTGTTGTATCGTGTTTGGTGATAGATCATTGGCTGAGAAAGTATCTACTTCAATGATAAATTAAAAAGAGTTCTGCAGCACGTCGATAAGAAGTGTTGTTTTTCTCTTTTTCTTTGGGGTGACTAAATAGGCTAGAGTTTCGTTTGTTTTTCAAAGTGAACCCTTTATGATTTCCTATATCACTCCGCTTGATAATTAAAGTATAACACAGAGCAGGCAACTATATTTGTCGTAGTCTCGAGAACTGCATGTCAGTGAAATATTAATGCCTTTGAAGTCAGTGAAATATTAATGCCTTTAAATGAAAAGCCTTTCAGTGCAATAATCGAATAGTTATGGCACAAGGGAAGCATTTGGAGGATTTTTTACGTGGTAGAATTATCGGACGACTGGAATGTGGACGTACCCAGCTGGAAGTATCCGAGGAACTTGGAATCGCCCAGAGTGTCATCTCCAGGCTTTGGCAACGATTCCAAGATGATGGTAATGTGAGTAGATGTTACAGCACAGGTCGCCCCCGAGTTACAACGCCGAATGAGGACCGGTATTTAGCAGTTACTGCCAAAAGAAACAGACGGAGCACAGCATCAGACCTGTCTCGTCAGCTCTCTTCAGCTACCGGTACGACAGTTTCAAGGCAGACCGTGTACAGACGCTTAGGGCACATTGGTCTATATGCTCGTAGGCCTGTCAGATGTGTTCCATTTACCGCAACTCACTGTCGCCTGCAATTAACCTGAAGTAGAGAGCATGCATTGTGGACACCGCAACAGTGGTCTTGTGTGATGTCTTCCGACGAGTCCAGGTTTAGTTTTCAGTCTGATTCTCGCCGGACTTTCATATGGAGAGCGCCAGGTACCCGTTACCACCAAAAGAACACCATTGAACGACACCGTTACGGTGGTGCAGGATGGCTCGTTTGCGGAGGAATTATTCTTGGTTCCAGAACTGACCTGCATGTTCAGAGTGTAACGATGACAGGCCACATCTATCGGGATGTCAATCTGGAACAACATGTGCGTTTGTTTCGGGGCGCCATGGGTGCTGAATTTCTGTTTATAGATGACAACGCCCGTCCTCACCATGCAAACATTGTAGACGAATGCCTTCAATTGGAGGATATCACCCGTATGGATTGGCCAGCATACTCACCGGACTTGAATCCAACAGAGCATGTGTGGGATATTCTTGGCCGACGAATTGCAGCCCGTACACCCCCTCCCACCTGGCAACCGGAACTTCGGAGGGCATTGCTTGATGAGTGGTGTAATATTCCCCAAGATCAGACTGATAATTTGATACTCAGCATGCCTAGGCGTTGCATCGTCCGGGAGACATACTCCATATTAACCATCATTCTAACCATGTTATACTGTTTTTTGTAAATAGGTTCTTTTTTTAAATTTGCTCCAGGGAGTAAAAATCGCAATTTTTATTAATTATGTCAAACATATAGCATCTTTTTTGCTCTTTACCTTTTGTTTAATAAATAGACTTTACAAATAAGTCAAATTTGTTTTGATTCTGTCTCTTTCTTTGCCTGAACTTCATTATCCTTAATTTATGGACATGAGTGTATTAGTGCATGTAAATAAAAATTTAAGTATTCACATAAACCTGAAAGTGGCCTTCTTCTTGAAAGCGATACAGGTTTAGTATAACCCAAGACGTTACAATACGGATCTTTCCTATGTATATTTAGTTTTACCTCACTTTCAGTGTTTACGAGAAAATTGACAGTATATACATTTTTTTTTTTATTTTAAACATACACCAGTGGTTCATATATAAAGGATAAAAAAAAACAAGAAATTTTTTTACATGTGTCTAGACCTACAAAAATATTAATAAAAATATCGATTCAATAACCAAAGTGCATTCATTGCTTACCACTTGAATGCCATGAAACATATATGGACAGATAGACATACGTTCCTTCTTTAAATACAAAAAAATGAGCAAATATTTTGGGAAAAACTAATAATACATGAAAATAGTAAAACTACATAAAAAAATTCAATTCTAAAATTCTGAATGTATCTATATCAAAAAAATATATAACCTAATATTATTGTACTCAATGTTATTGCTACCATTACTCACCTACATCAAAGTCATAACACATTTATGGCATAGTGCTATAATATGATGGAACCGATATCCTTCTGCATAGAGTGGTACGAATGGAACACATGAAGTATTCAGGAGGTATGTATATAAAGAACACGAAAGCGAAGGAGAACTGACAAAGAATGCACTAGAAACACTAACCGCTTTCCACAAGAGTTTTCACTGCACAACAACAGTTTTCGAAATGTACAACAATTTGCACGTAGTGAAAATTGTATAATAAAACCATCATAGTATTCGCAATACAAATCCTTGAAGTAAAAAAAAATTAAATTCCTTTATTATCTCTCAGAATAAAATTGTTTAAGATACATACTACTTTGTCCAAAAAGTAAGACCGATTTTCAATTTAAAATTCCCGACGCTTATGGAATTTCAGTTTATTTTTTATTTTTTAGATTGCTAGCACTGTCCTTGACATATGTGTGAAATTTGACGTCAAAATATTCATTAGTGTTTGAGTTACGCTTGGCTTTGTGAGACGCTAAAACTGATACCGGCGATTTTTGAGTCGATTGAAGAGATTCAATGTGAATCGCCGCGTGCTTTAAAGGCCATCCCGGCGAATGGCTTTTTAGCATGCATTGAGGATTGGAAAAATTGTTGTCATAAGTGCATTGTGTCCGGAGGGGATTACTTTGAAGCCGATGAATTAAATTTGGGAGAATAAATAAAGTGTTTTGGAAAAAAAAAAATAATTGGTGGACTTTTGGAATAATTGAAATACTTTTTGGACACAGTATTATATATATATATATACATTAGCATTATTTTTTAACATTCAGTTCGCTCACAAAAATTTTCCAAGATATATAAATATATATTTGTGCTCTTTTTTTTTATCTGACGATGCAGTTTTTGTCGTACAATTTTCTGATATTTGTATTTCTGTAATAATTTTCAATTCGGGCCTGAATGGCCGAGTGGCTAGCGCTCTGGCGCTCGGTACCACAGATTTCGGGTTCGAGTCCCGGCGGTGCCATGGATGTTTGTAGTGGTTCGGAATCCACTTTAAACCGTAGGCCCCTGTCCTAATAGGATCGTAGAGCGTTGCGGGGCATTGTTACTCCGCGTTCGTATCTTCAAGTTACACGCGCCCCCTGGGTAATGCAAAGTGAGTAACGTCTGTGCAGCGCTTGCCTTAAGGCATCCAAGACAGCTGTCTAAGTGTTTGCCAGCTGCATTAGAAGAAAAAAAATATTCAAATAAAATATACGACTTGTTGAAGTTTTTATGAATTACAAGTCAGTTTACTACATAATTTGAAATAAATGTAAAAATTATAATTTGTACTCGTTTTGATAAAACACTTTAGATTGAAAAATTTCTCGACTTACAGTTCAACAAAATATATATATATATGATATTTATAATGCATGTATATACTCGTATATAAAAAGAGGCTATATACTTTCATTGTTGATTTCTGTTGTTGTAGTTTATATTCCAATTGTTAATAGTAAATATTCAATGAAATAAATTGATATATACAACAATTGATATTGAACTGGACAAAACGAACGTACGGTACCACAATATCGAACGGTGGGTGAAGCAGATTAAAGGCTCCTTCCCACCGAGGTGACAGGCAACGACGCGACATGCGGCAGACGAGAAAATTTTTTCGACCCCTTCACAGCGAAACGTCAGAAATAGCACTGCGCCTAGTGAAGTTCCGCTTCAAGTTGAAAGTTGGTTGACTCGAAGCGGTGCATTTCAAACCGGTTTCAGGCGAACGCAGTGAGGTTAGTGAGGGGTCAACTCTTGTCGCTTAAACACTTCTCGCCTCGGTAAGAACGAGCCTTAAGGACAAGGACTGCTTGTGTGAGAAAACAAGCCCGGGATGAACAGCAGTCCGAAGTCCCATAAAATCAACGCAATGTGTGAGTTCAGAATTCAATGCTGTGCTTCCATACAACGCTGTGGCATGTGTTATGGAAAAGTCTACAATTCTGGCCTTACACTTTTCAAATGGTGCAGGCTATAAAATCTTCCAAAAAACTTTTGTGTAAAGCTTTCGATGAAAAATGGAAAGAAAAACTGGTGGTTAGGGACCCGATGGCCCCCTGACTAGCACTCTGGCCGTCAGTACCGTAGGTTTCGGGTTCGAATCCCAAACCAAATCTTTCGGTGCCATGGATGTTTGTAGTGGTTCGTATTCCACTTTAAACTGTAGATCCCGTTCTGTTTGTCCCTCATATGCACAAGATGATTGTAGAACGGCAAACCAAACCAAATCACCAGTGGCTCACGTTGCCACGAGTCGGGGGCCTTTTTTTCTTTTTTATTATAAGAAAAGTCACATAACCCAATCACTCATCTCAAGCACATCATTCCCAAACTATAAACGGGCAACTCAGCTCTAGGCACATTGATGTGGTGTGGTGTAGTAGTAGGAAGAGGAGGTTTAGTTCGGTTTGTCTCTCTACGGTCATCTTGTGCACACGAGGGATAAACAGACAGGGACCTACATTTTAAATTGGATTCCGAATAGTTGTAAAAGGTTTGGTTTGGTTTGTCGCTCTACGGTCATCTTGTGCATATGAGGGCCAAACAGAACGGGACCTACAGTTTAAAGTGGATTCCGAACCACTACAAACATCCGCGGCACCGCCGGTGTGGTACCAAACGCCAGAGCACTAGCCACTCGGCCATTCAGACACCTAGTAGTAGAAGGAGATAGATGGTTTCGTGAACAAACTTGTATTTATGGATGAAGCCCCTTTTCTCGTTTCCGGCAAATTTAACCGCCATAATTTACGATTTTGCGGCACGGAAAATTTACATGGTGTAATGGAACATCAAATTTATTCTTCAAAAGTGAACGTTTTCTGCGCCATTTGCAATAGTTATGTTTTGGGTCCTTTTTACCTTCGTGGAAAAATTTATTAACATCTGCATTTACCAAATTATGCTATTGTTCCCTCAGTTACAGGCCCATTGGTGGGTTCACTGACGTTGCTCCACCGCATTGATATAAAAACGCACGCCAATATCTGAACGATAATATATCTCATCGCTGGGAAAGCCATACTGAATCAAACGATATGCCATTGCATTATTAGCCATGGAGATCCCCAGATCTAACCCCTTGCGGATTTTTTTCCTATTGAGTTTTGTTAAAGACTAATAATTGAAATTATAGTCTATATCTTTAACTTATTACACTATATGTTTTTTACATTTTTACCCGCGTATTCGCTTTATATTCATCATTAGAGATTCGCATCATTTGAGAGTATTAATTTTACATTTTATCCAATACTTTTTGAAAAATAACTACTCAGCGACTAATTTAACACCAGTTTCTTGCGATTAAATACTGTATCTTTAGAGCTTTGTAGCTGTAGAAGATTGTAACGTTTCTTCAAAATCTGATATTATCTCGGAAAGAGAAAATGAAATTTATTTTTTAAATAAGAAATTTCACTTTAAAAACAAAAAAAAAATTATTTTTTCTATAATTTCCATTAAAGAGTCGATAAAACGAAATTTTAGACGCATTAATCCCTTGAATTTACATTTTATTCAATACTTTTTGAAAAATAGCCATTAACGA
This sequence comes from Caerostris darwini, assembly GCA_021605075.1. Lineage (NCBI taxonomy): Eukaryota > Metazoa > Arthropoda > Arachnida > Araneae > Araneidae > Caerostris > Caerostris darwini. Next base: position 19,401 of record BPLQ01008210.1, read on the forward strand.
TTAATTTAACACCAGTTTCTTACGATTAAATGCTGTATCTTTAGAGCTTTGTAGATTGTATAGTTTGTATAGTTTTTAGATTGTTAGTTAGTAAATTTAGATTGTTAGTTAGATTTTAGATTGTTAGTTAGTAAAAGATTGTATAGTTTTTTCCAAATCTACTACTATTTAAGAAAGAGAAAAGGAAATTTATTTTTTTAAATAAGTAATTTCAATTTATGAACGAAAAACAATATTTTATTTTTCGATAATTTCCATTAAGGAGTCTATAAAACGAAAGAGTAACCAAATTGATCCCGTGCATTTGTTAACGTCAAAAATTACGATTAAATTCATACAATGAAAGAAATTCACTGGAGGATGATCGGGAGAACTTGGCGGCCACGGAAACGTAAAATGGAGGTAAATAATTTTGTGAAAAATCTAACAAATAATGAAGCGCCTTCATCTCATCACCATCTCAAACGACGTCAGATTTCACTGTAGGGATACCTGAAATCAAAATTGTATGCATGGTGTATCCCTCCTATTTTTCATGGTATGCATAAGTTTGACATAAGACCCACAGATGTCATATAAAAAAAACTATGTAAAAAAATAAAATGAAATGTTCTGAATACTGACTGACGTAAGCTTTAACAATTTATCTACTCTAATCAAACATGAGTAGATTTCTCTTTCTTTTCCAATGACTGATCCAGTCAAATTAATATCGTGAAAATATGTTTTAGAATTATATTTCTAAAAACCAAAAAAAAATTAAATGTTACTAATTAGCATTCGTTCTCGAAAAATTAATTTTAATTTAGCTGTTCTAATGTAGCTTGCAATACAGAGACAGTTAATCTTTATGCCATAAGCAAGGACTGCAGCGCTGTTACTCATTTTGCACTATCAGGGGTCACGTGTAGCTTGAAGAGACGCTACGGACGTGAGTAACTCTACCCCTACAACGCTCTACTGTCATATTAGACAGACAAATAAATAGACTGGTTCCACGGTTTTCTATTCCAGACATCCACGGTTTTAAAGTGAATGCTCAACCACTACAAACATCAATGGAACTGCCGAGACTCGAACCCGAAACCTGTGGTACCAAAAGCCAGAATGCTAGCCATCAGGCACTATTTTTAAACGAGTTTATAACCAAATTAATTTGTTTTGTGGTCTCAAAACGAATTTGACAATACAGTAACTCATAAATCTCTTTTTCATATAAAAAAAATTCAATAAGGTCATTTAATTAAAGTACTTAACAATAAGTTAAATTTGATAGCAATATTTTACGGTTTTTACTTACTACTCATTAGAGCAGAGCATTCGAATAAAATAACGTACAACATCAAAAGAAACAAAGCCAATTATCAATTTTTTTTATCGTGGGAACAAAAAAAAGCATTAATTAATCTTTATTTTTATGAATGAAAAAAGAAATAAATTGGTAGAGGATTAAACAATGGAAATGTCTTATGCCAGAACAACAATGTAAAAAAAAAAAGATATCATTTCTTAGTTCTTTTGCCGTTTCATAATTCTACCAATTTATTTTTCATGAAGTTTCTGAGATGAATAATTCATTCGATACATTTTTGAATTTACTGGATATTTTATTTCAATCAAATATAAAGCTGTTACTTGAATATTGATTTAATTTATATTTGTAAAAGAACTCAAATTTTATAAATTTTGTAGTATGTAGGTTGGATTCATGTAACCAATCTGTAATTGGATGGGGTTGGGTTTAGATACTTGAGGCACATATTTGAGAACTAGCAGCTTTATTTACACACGCACCAAAATCCCACACATACTGTTATAGACGTACAATATTTAACAATTAAAAATAGATAATTGTAGATTCTGGGAAGGACTCCACTTCTAAGCCAAAATCCTGACACTCGCCTACACGCAGGGTGCGCGAAATATACTATCTATAGTGAGATGTTTTCTTTTTTTCCATGAAATATTATTGTTTCACGATAATACTGCAATTATTATACTGTAGTATGCAGGTTGGGCAACCAGATTGGAATTGGGAATGGTTGGGTTGAGATACTTGATCCAAAGGTTAGAAAACTCACAGCTTTATTTACACACCCACAAATACATACAATTTTTAAAGACCTATAATTATATATTTGTGGAAGGATTCCCCATCTAAGCCGAAAAGCCGATACTCGGCTACGTGCAGGATCCACGAAATATACTTCCTCTCTTGTTAGAGTCTGTAGGCCAGTTAATACGCAGGGGTGCGCTGAATATACCTCTTTTCGATATGAGAGACTATAAACTAAACGTTTCTCAACAGAAACGCGTGTGTGCGTTGTACTTCCTCTCGAGTGAGGGTCTCGAGGCCTACTGACCATTTTCTCCTAAACATCAGAAAAGGGCACTCTTGCCAGTGTGTAGGAGGATTGGTTTGTCGCTCTACGGTCATCTTTTGCGTACGAGGGCTAAACAGACGGTTTAAAGTGGAGTCCGAACCACTAACAAACATCCATGACACATCCAGGATTCGAACCTGAAGCCTGAGATACCAAGAGCACCACTTTCTCACTAAACCGCAGTGTTGTCGGTGGAAGCACTGATACACTTTTAATTTTTTATTAAACTCCTTAAAATTTTTGAAAATGTCAGACATTTTGACCTATTCCATTTGCTACTAGAATGGCAAATAAGTAGCAGATGCAGCATTACCCAAACTCAACCATGGGAATAACTTCTGCAGCGCTTTATTTTTAATAGTTTTACAGCTACCTGCAAAAATCACATGAACAGCATTTATTTTAACGGTGCAGAAATAAATATTTTTGGAAAAGACATGCTCACAGCTGAAATATGTAACATGAAATTTTGAGAACTCATAGAATAAAATTTACAGAAATTTCTGAATTTTGCACAATAATCCCCAAATAAATAAATAAATCATAACTAAATAATCCCCATTTAAATAAAGAATTTCTAAGAAATATAAAGAAATTTTGTGAAGGTTGATTTTGCAAAATTCTGCCTAATTTACAGCTGTGTACGAAGGTTTATTTCTTACGATTTTTATGATCATTCTCATTGTTTTATAGTAATAGAATAAGCTATTTTGTTTTTGTTTAGCATTGGGACTTATAATGAAAAGATGAGGTGATAAATGACTGATGATGATAAGAACAGATAATTTTGTTTCCTTTTTTTTATCCATATTTTTAATACGCTTTTATTAATTTCACCTGTACGTTTTTGTAACTGAATCTTTGGGCTCAATTTTGCCCTACTTTAGTCGATCAGATTTAATTTAAACATTGTAGACTTATCAAGGACCGACAACAATAAAATATTTTGATATGTTATCATGATTAAGATCGCCAGGATTAATTATTTTAACTTATGAAGAGCAATTTAACCCGTGTAGAATGAAAATACCTAAGACATTTAAGCCTGCGTGGGACAGTGGCACAACGCATGACGCGCCTGACTACGGATCAAGAGATTTCCTGTTCGAATCCTGGCTGGCTCGACTTATTCGCATTTAGCCTTTGTTTTGCTCACAGTTAAATTATTGTAAGATATATAGTTCCAGTCCTCAGTACCGGGACCTCATTTAAATATTATAGTTTAAAAACACGCTTTTAGAGTTAATCAAACTAAAAAGTAAAAAATACTTGATAACATAAGAATACATTTTACTGACGAGCAAATGAATGTCACTGTTCTAAAAGCGTGTGGTGCTTTGTATGACATTTTTAAACTAACTCTGCATTTCGGAATGAAACTAGTGAAAAATTATAGCGATTGATATCGAGCATCCCACGCTTTTAGAACAGTGACATTCATTTGCTCGTCAATCATTTTATTCTTATGTAAACAATTATTTTTTACTTTTTAGTTTTTTTAAACTATAATTTATTAGTTTGATTAACTCTAAAAGCGTGTTTTTCAGTTCTTTTAAACTATAATTTATTCATTGTTAAATGTTCTAAATACTCTGCTTATTACTAACTACTTGGCTAGATGAGCCTAACACTTAATTACTTTTAAACGATGCAAGAATCTATAGACATAGAAGAATCAGTAGAAATCTATAGAACTTTGAAGAAATTTGTGATGGTAGATGTTGCGAAATTCTACCTAATTTACAACTTTGTATGAAAGTTTATTTCTAGGATTTCTATAAGTATTTTCATGGTTTAATAGGAGCAGAATAAGCAATTTTGTTTTTGTTTAGGATTAGTGACTTATAATAAAAAGACGAGGGGATAAATGATTTATAATGAATAAGATCAGATAATGTTTCCTTTTTTCATTTCCTAGCAGCCAAAAATTAAATGATAATAAAAATTGATACTAAAATGAATTTAAAAAAAAATGTTTTAATGTTACCATAATTCTTGAAAACAGAGGATTATGCCAATACATAGATATCTATTAACACAATCCACATCTATTTATATTAATGCAGAGAATGATTTTTGAATTCCTTCTATTAGCTCACACTCTCCCTATATATATCTTGTTCAAACTTCCAATCGTCCATGAAATACTTTTTATTCAACCCCTCAAGTTCAAATACATTTTTTTTAACTTGTTGTGGATGACACTTGATGTTAATACAGTTTCTTCAAATATTAATTCAGTAATTGAATTTAATTAATTAATTTTAGTTTTTTTTAGATTTAAGTTGCATGTATCTACCAATAGATGTCGCCAGATGTAAGTAGGAATTGACTTTACATTTTTTTTATATTGATTATTTATCAAGATTTTGCATTGTTAAATTTTTTAATTACGCTGCTTATTACTAACTACTTGGCTAGACGAGCCTATTAAACTAGAGCCTACGAAAACTCAGAAACGAGAAAAAAGCCTGAAAAACGAACCTACGAGCATTTAATTCCTTTTAAAATATGCAGAAATCTGCAGACAGGCAAATTGATGAGTTCAAAGACGCCTTCAAACTGTTTTTTTCCCCCTTTTTGTGTTTTTAAAGGGATTTCGCTGACGAGCCTGTCCTGTCTCGATGGCTTAGTGTGACATTTGACAACTCTCAAACAAAGATATGACGTCTGGTGAGGTTTTCCTGCTAGAAGAAGGGGAAAATCAGTTGAACTAGAAGAGAAAAATAAGACTGGTTCAAAAAGACATGATTCGTGAAAGCTGTCAGCTTTGGAGAGACAGATTTTAAAAGACGAATAAAGAGTTCTAGTAAAATACGTTGATTCTAGTCTTGCTTGTTTTTAAAATTTAAAAACTAAAATATTGTTACAGTCCTTTGAATATATATATCCAGAATCTAGTCATCCAACAAACAGAAATAGCATGGTTTATTATATAATGAAGCTATGAACTCCTTGATAGGCGGCTTTGTTGCAGTCGCTGTTTAAAAAAACGTGGAGACTTGATAGCATTTGAGATGTTCAGAATCTTGCTTCGTTAGTCGGACTACCTGGTGCGAGGTTTCCGCGTTTTATCCCATACGTCACGCAAATGCGGTTTAGTTCCTCCTAAAAGTCCTCCCAATAGACAGAGTCCTGCCCTCCTTCTTCAGAGACACGGAGTCAAGTCAGACTTCTACCTACGGGTGCTCCATCCCAACAGAAGCTGTCCCCTTCTTCCCTACTTCCTTCCATGAGACAATATGTTTATATCCAGAATCCAGTCATCTAGCGAGCAGAAATAATATGGTTTATTATATCCTGAGGCTATATATCCCTTGATAAAGCTAACCTTCGGATGTTATAACTGATTACTTTCAAGTTTTACGTACTTCCTTGGCAAGTTGCTTATACACCCTGTCACCATATAAGTTGTACAAAGTTTTGTATTCTTATATACAGTACGTGCGCATGTGTGTGTCTAATGATTACTATGTTTTTTTTCCCATCCTGAAATTGCGCATACAAAGATTTAAAGGTTACAATAAGAAGAAAAGCAATATAAAGGCAATGAAAAACATGAAAATAAATTCCCATTTTATAAAACTTAATGTCTCTTTATTTAAAAAAATCGCTTTTTCTTTACGTCTTCTAATTTTTTGTCTCTAAGAGCAACTTGGCGTTGTGCCAAAACAGAATTAAGATAACTTTTAATTACATGCTTGCTCCCAGAAGATCGACTATAACATAATTTCTGTTATACTAAAACTACTTCTGTTCATCCTTTCACGTAAATAATTTTTCTTCTTTGTATTTCTGATGAGGGCACTCATGCACATAATATCATTAGACGCACTAATTAACACGTCTGTTTTGAACTAATCTAACAGCTTAATCTCCTAGTGTTTCCAATTTTTTCCCTTCATTACGCTAAATTAATTATCAGGAATAAGATACGACCTATTATAAGAGAGAATAAAGATAAGATAAATACCACTTATCTTTCTGCAGAACATTATCTTATCTTTGATAACGAAATGTTTATAGTAAAAATATACCTAAGGTCAAAATATAATGAAAGATATATTATACTTAATTATTTATTTAATTTAAATTAGTTCGAGTATTTGTTTAATCCTTGTTTCAAATGGTCCATGGATCATCTGAGGTGGCCATGGATCTGTGGATCTTGGATCAAATGGCCATGGATCTGGGGATCTTGGATCAAATGGCTATGGATCTGGGGATCTTGGATCAAATGGCCATGGATCTGGGGATCTTGGATCAAATGGCTATGGATCTGGGGATCTTGGATCAAATGGCCATGGATCTGTGGATCTTGGATCAAATGGCCATGGATCCGGTCATCTGCATGATATTAGACATCACTTCGGTTTGTCATAGTCATCTTCTATTACGATAAGGGGAAATAATAACATCTGTGAGACTTTAAAAAATATAAGTTTAAAGTTAACTCCAATTAAGTAATTTAGCTGCTTACACAACACATTCTGCCAAAGTTTCCATTGATTCCACTTGCTTATCAAAGCAGTAACTGCAATGCACACTTCGAGTATAGTAACATTTATATCTAAATAGACATGAGCTCGTGCCTTGATAGTAATAAGCTCGTGCCTTGATAGTAATAAGCTCGTGCCTTGATAGTAATAAGCTCGTGCCTTAAAGTAAACATCTGCGATGTCATTGTAGCTTTGAAATCACTGCTTTCCAAAGCAAAATGATTCAAAAGTGACAATTCCAATAGGTTGTCTGGTATACTTTTACTAAATATTCTTCCATACGATAAATAAATGTAGGTCAGTTTGTCCTGAAAGTCTTGTCTGAATGTATCCTTTTTTGTTACTTGTCATTCGGGATATATATATATATATATGAAGAATACGAACACGAAGTCTCTCTGCAGAACATTCTGTCACAGTCTCTATCGATTCCGCTAGTTTTTCAAAGCAGTGATTGCAACGCATCCTGCTAATAGAGTATAATTCATGTCATAAATATGTCTAAATGGACATTACACAATGAGCTCGTGGCTTAAGGTACACATCTGGGACGTACATGAAGATGTAGATTCATATCATAGCAACTTTGAAATCCCTGCTTTCCTAAACAGAGTGATTTAAGAATGACAATAACAGATGTATAAATCTTTTGCATGGACAGCTAGATTGTCTGGGGGCAAATACCAGGTTTTCTTCCGAAAGATACATAAATGGAGGTCAGTTTCCGAAACTCATGTCTGAATGCATCAGTTTCTTTTACCTACTGGTGGTCGTTCGTGTATATATATATATATATATATATATATATATATATATATATATATATATATTTGCCTCCCTTAATTCCGCATGCTTTCCAAAACAGTGACTGCAAAGCACACTGCTAGTAGAATAAAATTCATGTCAAAAATAATGAACTCTCATGCCTAAATGTACATTACATAATGAGCTCTTTTCTTAACTTAAACATCTGGGACGTGTATGAAAATGTAGATTCATATCACAGCAACGTTGAAACCCCTGATTTCCAAAACAAAATGATTCAAAAGGAACAATAACAGATGTGTAAGTATTTCCATTGACTTTTACTGGCTTTTACCAAATTTATTCCATAATATATACAAATGTAGGTCAGTTCACCTAGAAAGTCTTGTCTGAATGTATTCCCTTTCTCTTACCTATTGGAGACTGTTCGTGATATGTATATATGGAATACAAAGTATCTCTGTAAAAGATGCTGCTAATTTTTTTATATAGTTGTTAAATTTCTAATAAAAAATATATTTTTCATACTTTCAAATTTTTTAATAAATCGAAAGAATTAACTTTAATCACCTACATAATTAAAATCTATACTTAATTAAACTTCCATAACAAGAGATTTCATTTTTCTACTCAACTGCTCTCTGATAAAATGTCGTTTATCTAATGCAGCGTGAAGATATCTCGTCAAAATAAATGACACTATAACAAAGAAATCCTAAAACTATCCTTTGTTAACATTATGTCCCATTGTAAAATGTATGGTAAGTAATTCTTTTGTTAAAACTTCTAGCAATCACTCAAGAATTCTCAACTTTGTATAAGTTTGCACGAAAAATGAAAAATTAACAGTTTTCACCAAAGTTAGCGACTGAGTTACAAAACCATTAATCAAAGCAGAGTGAACTGTTACTTTAATTTATCTTACATGTGGTCTGAAATGAAGAATTAAAAATGAATTTAGTATTTATATTTAGAATTTAATAATTTTAAGATATAACTTTCAGTCCTAAACATGTTAAAGATGTTCACCTTTCATTGATGATTTTAATTCCGGTATGTCAAGTTTTACTATGACCTTAGTAAATTGCTTAAAATTTTCTTTAGTTTTGTACTTAATTTTTTTGCATTTAAATTGATTAATTTTAAAAAGATAATTCTATGAATCAATTTCATAGAATAAATATTTAATGACATGTGTAACAAGACAACTCAATCTTCAGAAAATCTTCTGGTTAGATTTCTTATTTTATGCAAAGTTAAATACATTAGCAACTATGTATACTATATTATAAATAATAATTGACATGAAATTTTAAAATACACACGCTTGCTTTTCCAAATGAATTATTTCTATATTTAGTTATCACGAAGTGGGGCCTGAATGGCCGAGTGGCTAGCGCTCGGTACCACAGGTTTCGGGTTCGAGTCCCGGCGGTGCCACGGATGTTTGTAGGGGTTCGGAATCCACTTTAAACTATAAGTACCGGTCTAACTTGATCGTAGAGCATTGCGGGGGTATTGTTAATCCGTGTCCGTGGCTTATCTTCAAGCTACACGCACCTACTCGGTAGCTAATTGAGTAACGTCTGTGCAGAGCTTGCCTTAAGGCATCAAAGACAATTGTCTAAGTGTTTGCCAGCTGCGTAGGAACAAAAAAAATATTCTTACAAAGTTTCGAACTCTAAAAGACTCACAAAATAGAATATTGATCCTTCTAAGATCAAAGTATTTGCAAAACTCAGGTCATTAATATAACTTTTAGTTGCCAATAAGTCTGAGAGCCTGATGCATGGCCCTGGAACCTTTAATTTTGTTCTCACTAACTTGAAATATAGTACGAGAATACTTGATGGGGATTGTCAAAATATATGACTTTAATTAATTCAATTCTATCTATTAGTTCACACTCTCCCTATATATAACTTGTTCAAATTTTTAATTATTAATAAAATACTTTTTATTCATCCACTCGAGTTCAAATACATTTTTTTTAACTTGCAGTGGATGACACTGGATATTAATACAGTTTTTTCAAATATTAATTCATTCATTAAATTTAGTTAATTCATTTTAATTTTTTTTATTTAAGTTGCATATATTTACCAATAGATGGCGCCAGATAAACTTTAAATAAATGAATGGCAATTATTTGTAAAGGACTTTTCTGCAATAGAGTGAAAAAAAAGTAGGAATTGACTTTAAAAAATTTTTTTATATTACTTGTTTTAAAAAGACAATTGCATGAAAGTAAATATTTACTGACATTTGGGGCAAGACAACTCAATCTTCAGAAAATCTTCTGGCTAGATTTCTTATTTTGTATAATATTGGATGCATAGTCAAATATACTATATTAGTGTTCTTCTAAATTTCAACAACTCCAAAGAACCCACGAAATAAAATATTGATCCTTCTAAGACCAAAGTATTTGCAAAACTCAAGCCATTAATACAATTTTTAATTACCAATAAATCTGAGAGCTTGAATCATAGCCGTGTAATGTCCCGTTTTATTCTCACTAACTTAAAATACTCTACGGCCATTGGTACCCCAGGCTTTAAGTTCAAATCTTGTCGGCAACATGAATGTTTGGAATCCACGTTAAACAGTAGGTCCCGGCCTAATTAGCCTAAAGTGTGCACAAAATGACCATAGAGCGACAAAAAAAACCCAACAAATTTAAAATACGTGAAGACTTGATAGTCTGTAAATTTAATAGATAATTATATCAATCTTTTCAGCATTCAAACTACAAAATTAATTTGCTGTATAATGTGTATTACGTAGATGAAAAAAGATGATTAAATATTTCTTTTTATTTAGACGAAACTTGATTGTTATGAGTATAATACACTGAAGTGACAAAAGTCATGGGATACCTCTTAATATCGTGTCGGCCCTCCTTTCGCCCGGCGAAGTGCAGCAACTCGACGTGGCATGGACTCAACAAGTCGTTGGAAGTCTTCTGCAGGAATATTGAGCCATGCTGTCTCGATAGACGTCCATAATTATGAAAGCGTTGATGGTGCAGGATTTTGAGCACGAACAGACCTCTCGATGATGTCCCATAAATGCTCGATGGGATTCATGTCGGGCGATCTAGGTCGCCAGATCATTCGTTGGAATTGTCCAGAATGTTCTTCAAACCAATCGCGAACAGTTGTGGCCCGGTGACATGGCGCATTGTCATCCATAAAAATCCCATCGTTGTTTGGGTACATGAAGTCCATGAATGGCTGCAAGTGATCTCCAAGTAGCTGAACATAAGCATTTCCAGTCAATGTTCGGTCCAGTCGCACCAGAGGACCAAGTCCATGCCATGAAAAAACAGCCCACATCATTACTGAGCCACCACCAGCTTGAACAGTGCCCTGCTGACAGTTTGGGTCCATGGCTTCGTGGGGTCTGCGCCACACTCGAACCCTACCATCAGCTCTTACCAACTGAAATCGTGACTCATCGGACCAGGCCACGGTTTTCCATTCATCTAGGGACCAACCGATATGCTCACGTGCCCACGAGAGTCGCTGCAAGCGATGTCGTTCTGTCAGTAAAGGCATTCGAGTCGGTCTTCTGCTGGAATAGCCCAAGAAAGCCAAATTTCTCCGCACAGTTCTAACAGACATGTCCCTTGTACGTCCCACATTGATTTCTGCGGTTATTTGACGCAGTGTTGCTTGTCTGTTAGAATTTACGACTCTTTGCAGACGTCGCCGGTCTCGGTCGTTAAGTGCAGGCGGTCGACCACTGCGCTGTCCATGGTGGGATGTTATGCCTGAAATTTCATACTCTCGGCACACTCTTGACACAGTGGATCTGGGAATGTTGAATTCCCTAACGATTTCCGAAATGGCATGACCTATGCGTCTAGCTCCAACTAACATTCTGCGTTCAAAGTCTGTTAATTCCCGTCGTGCGGTCATCATCACGTCAAAACCTCTTCACATGAATAACTTGAACAGAAATGAAAGCTCTGCGAAAGCACTGCGCATTTATACCTGTTCTACGCGATGCTACTGACATCTGAAAATTTGCATATTGCTATCCCATGACTTTTGTCACTTCAGTGTACTTTAATTTTTAAAAATCACATTATTCTTTGTGACATCTTCATTTGCGTTTCATTACTCAGGTATTGATATACGTAAAATTCCAAATGAGAAAATGATGTTTATTTTTTATTGTACGCAATTTTATTAAAATAATTGAATGGATTTAATAACTATATGGAAAAACAGTAATAACATTAATAATTATAGAATTTTACACAGCTGTTTTTGTTAATAAATAGGAATTAATATCTTTCGAATTATATTATTTATCATAATATTTTATTACATGTATAAAAATTCATTGTCATTCAAAAATCAAAAAGTAGCATTTTTTTAATATTAATTATACTATTTCTTAAACGTAAGCCATAAAACCGAATTAAATGTATAAAAAAAATTATTTTACATAATACAGCATGAATTTATGGTTCAATATCTTTTCGTTAGTTAATTTTTAAATTTTTAATTGTTAAATCCTAGATTTTATTTATTAAAACCTAAAATTGTTACTAAATCCTAGATTTTAATTATTAAATCCTAAAATTTTTATTAGATCCTAGATTTTAATTATTAAATCTCAAAATTATTATTAAATAGATTTTAATTGTTAAATCCTAAAATTATTATTGAATCCTAGATTGTAATTACTAAATCCTAAAATTATTATTAGAACCTAGATTTTAATTATTAAATTCTAGATTACTTATTAAATCCTAGGTTTTAATTATTAAATTCTAGATTAATTATTAAATCCTAGATTTTAATTATTAAATCATAGATCCTTTTATTTAAATTCTAGTATGTTAAAATACGTAAAAATTTAATTGGAGCATATGTTAAATAATATTCATTCATCCACGCTCAGAACGGGTTCTACGTGGAGGCGTTTGCCTTGCAGCTACTGCTTTGGAAAACTTGTGGAATCAGTGGAGATTACAGAAAGTTGACCAGTCCAGGCTGGAATTTTCAAAGTTTGCTGCAATGCGACAAGCAAATGTGGGCAACTGCCATTGAAATGTGTATTTACCAATGACGTTTTAAGCAACGAATTATTTCCCAGAAATCCCCAGCAATGCATATCAGCAGATGATTCAAACCTGCATCCTTCTGGCCCTACCTTATCACTGAAAAAATCTCTACTTATAACTGAATCTACTTTGTCACTGAAAAAATCTCCAATCACTCAATCTACCTTATCCCTGAAATATTCTCTACTTATCACTATTCAAAACACAATACCTCATTATCATCATCAGTGACGAAACAGCCCTATGGTGGGCCAACGACGTCTGCTTGTTGGCAGATTTCTAGACAGGAGATGTTTTCTTTTTACCGGGTAGGGCTGTCAGTCCTACACCACAATAGATCAGGATCTATAGTTTAAAGTGGATTCCGAACCATTACAAATATCCATGGCACTACAGGGACTCGAACCCGAAACCTGTGGACCTGTGGATACCTAAAGACTCTAAATAAATCATCACTCATCATTTTTACCACATTGCAAAACTTATTTAATTATTTTAAGATGATTTGATCTTAGATTTCATTTGAATAATTAATTATCTAGTCATTAATTATCCATTCTAAACATGAATGAGAATTTCCTATTTAAATGTTTGCACAACTAATGCAGGACTCAGATGAATGAGTATTATGTCTCCTAAGAGTCTCCTAAGAATGTCTCTTAAATCTCTTCATCCCTTAGAAATCCTAGCATGGAATTAAATTCCTCGTAGAATCGGATACGTTAATTGTTGGGACCAAAGCAATCAGTTAAATGGATCATTAAATGTTAAACCTAAAACAGTGAATACTCTTTTAGAAGTTTTAAGGATAGAATTCTAAGAATTTTATATTAATAAGCTTTTTACATACCATTTAAAGTTGCAGCAAGATATTCTAATAAAAGTATAGTTGTAGAATTTAAATGTAAAAGTTTATTTATTTCATATGAAATGCTTTTTTTTTTTCAATTTTGTGTGCTCATATTAAAACAAGTAATATAAAAAAAAAAATTTTAAGTCAATTCCTTCTTTTTTTCACACTATATTGCAGAAATTCCTTTGTAAATAATATTCATTCAATTTTTTAAGTTTATCTGGCACCATCTATTGGTAGATACATGCAACTTAAATCTAGAAAAAAGCTAAAATTAATTAATTAAATTTAATTAATGAATTAATATTTGAAAAAACTGTATTAACATCCAGAGTCATCCACTACAAGTTGAAAAAAAATGCATTTGAACTTGAGTGGATGAATAAAAAGTATTTTATGAACGATTGAAAATTTGAACAAGATATATATAGGGAGAGTGTGATCTAATAGAAGGAATTGAAATAGGGATGTTTCAGCTGTATATGTTGATAAAAATTAGCCATTTTGGCATTTTGTGATTTAAATAGCATGTTTAAGAGTCTCTTTGGAAGGAATCTGTTTCATATAAGGCAAACGAATGTGGGGCAGTTTACCCCTAAATGCCCTTTTTGAAGGTAATCACCTTCTCAGCCTTTCAGCACCTATCGGTGGGTCGTTGTGGGGGATGAAATGGAACACACTTGTGCAATAAAAGGAATATTCTAAACCCAAAAACAAAAGAATCTAAATAAATCATCATATAGTCATCATTTTCACCACTTTGCAAATGATTTTATGATGATTTCCCCTTAGATTCCATTTGAATAGTTAATTGTCTGGTCATTAATTATCCATTCTAAACAGGAATGACAATTTCCAATTAAAATGTTTGCACAACTAATGCAGGACTCAGATGAATGAGTATTATGTCTCTTAAGAATTCTCTAAATCTCTTCATCTTTTAGTAATCCTAGTCTGTTATTAAACTCATGGTGAAATCACTGTTAATTGTTGTGACCAATCAATTAAATGGATCATTAAATGTTAAACTTAAATCAGTGAATAATCTTTTAGAATTTCTAAGCTTAAAACTGTAGGACATTTTAGAAAGGATTTTTACATTGCATTTAAAAGTTTCACTAAGATATGCTAATTAAATACTTTTAAAGAATATTGTTCTAGGAATTTAAATGTAAAAGTTTACTTAATATAAATGTAACTATAATAATAATCATATCTATAATAATAATAACTGATATGAAATTCTTTCCTTTTTGTCTCATTTTGTGCACTCATATTAAAAATAAGGATGATTAACCTGCATCTGTTGATAAATATGAGCCATTTTGGAGTGTAAAGGTTATCTATTGAAAACAATGGCTGTATGTAGGTCTGAGTTAATTGGGTTATATTGTGATTGAAGCTGAGAAAGAAATTTAAAAATTCATACAAAATTATTCCAATAATGATAAAACTTGTTACTAAAATTAAACGTCTTTGTCTTACAATCTTAATGTTTTTTTTAAATATTCATGTCATTTTAAATTACTATTAATTGTCTTTCGTTTTTTAATAATTTTTTTAAAGAGTGATAAAAAAAAGATAAAAAAAGCATACTCTTAAAAGCATATTCTTCAAAGAGAGATAAAAAACATACTCTTAAAAAAATTTAATAGATTTACTCTTAATAATCAGTTTTTCATCATCATTATTATCATTGGCACAACAGCCTCATGGTATGCCAAGATCATCTGCGTACTGGCAGATTTTGAGACAAGAAATGTTTTTTGTCCCTGGGTAGGGTTGTCAGCCCTACGTTCTACAGTCATATTAGACCGGGATCTAGGGTATAAAGTAGAATCCGAACAGCTACAAATATATCTATGGCACCTGCGGGTCTCGAACCCGAAACCTGTAAGATACCTGCGATAGCGCGCTAATCACTCGGTTATCTTCCCCCCAAATCTGTATTCGCTTTTATAAAAGAACTATATTGATACTATGATATTTGTATTAATATCCTTTTTATAATATTTATTTATCATTAATTAAAACTTTATTTTTACTTTATAACTTTATTTTTATTCAATTTATCTTATAACTTTTTAACTATATTCATAACTTACAGCACTCGTAAGAATAATTTTAAAAAACATAAATTATTTTTAAATTACGAAAAATTTGTTTTAAAAAAAATCACTATATACAAATTAACATGGAGAATATATTATCAATTAATCTTTTCTTTGTTGAACTATGTAAAATTTTGCATCAATGCAATTCTTTTATAGCATATATATTTTTATGCTGTTAAAAAATTTTCTTTCTTTCCCAAAAAACTGTTAATTGTTTTCCCATTTTTTAATAATTTTGTAACGAGTGTTAAAAGAAAGAAAAAGTACACACTCTTAAAAAAAATAATCTGATTTTCCTTCTATAAAAAAAAATAACTATAATTACAGTAAAATAATTCTTTTAATATCCTTTTTTTTAATATTTATATTATTACTTATATAACTTATTTATAACGTTTTACTTATATTTATAACTTATTACATTCATAAAAATAATTTTAAAAGACACAGATTATTTTAAAGCTACAAAAAATTTTGTTTTTAAAAAAATCATTTTATATAAATTAACATTTTATTTCATATATATATATGAAATAAAAGGATTGGACTGATATAAATTTTTTACATAGCTCAACACAGAAATATATATATATATATATATATATATATTTCTGTGACACAGAAACTTATATATATATATATATATATATATAAACTATGTGTAATGTTAAAAAAAATTATGCTGTTATTTTCTTTTACTTTTTATTTATTTATTTATTATTATTATTATTAACATTGTATATTATAACATTATTATAAACACATATAGTTATTAACACATTATTATTATAACATTTGCATCAGTTAATTTTTAACGCAGATGCAAAATGGTATATTTTGTACACTATTTGAGGGAAAAAAATGGCATCAATATGTGAAATATCAAAAAAATATTGAAAGAGAATTAATACTATCGATTTTTATGGAAACATTATGCATAAAATAAATCAAAACTCTCTGTTGTTTATTCTTTTTTCCTTCATATTTAAATACTTGTTTTTTCCTTTCAGAAGAGTTTAGAAATATTTTAGGAAAAAATATAATGTGTTAATGTACTCTATACCTTCATTTTGCAATTTTTAAAAAAATCTGTATATTTTTATGTATATTAGATGTAAATCTATAAAGCAATGTTTTTTTATTAATTTTTAATCAGAAAATCATTATTATTTTTTGTAAATAAATCTTCATTCTCTTACTAAACATAAATATTAAATTTCTGCATTTATAAATGTACATTTTTTTTATGAAAGAAAACTTGATACTAGGATGACTTTCTAAAACTTACATTTGAAATGCTAAATTACGTTTTTAATTCAATAGTAAATATTTAATTTATGTACTTATGTCAAAACTAATAACTAAATGTTTACAAATATAACGGTTTTTTTTTTCTGCTTGCAGACCAAAAATTTCTTCTTTTCGAAAATAACATAATAAACCGATTTGAATAATTAATTATTATCTAATATAATGAGTTGTTTAACGATTATAAGAAACAATACAGATACAATGAAAGAAATAAGAGTTTATATTTTAAATAAATAAATGTAACTTTTTAAGATGAAATTTATGAACGATTTTTTTCTGCTTACAGACCAAAAATTACTTCTTTTCGAAAATAATATAATAAATTGATTTGAATAATTAATTATTATTTAATATAATGAGTTGTTTAACGATTATAAGAAACATTACATATACAAGAGTTTATATTTTAAATAAATAAATGCAACTTTTTTAAGATGAAATAATTTCTGACTTGTCTTTTATTTGGTCCAAACACACACAACATATTATTTAACATGGTTAAACTTTAATAAAGCACTTCAAATCTATTTTTTTAGAAAACAGGAAACAATTAATGTTAATTATACAAACAAGTAGCAAACACACACATTTGATAACATATGACTCAGGCTTATAATGGGAAGAATTATTAATGTAAAAGATGCATGGGAAATAATATATGACTTCCGTTTGGGAAAACAGAATGAAATGGCTGTGATGACAGGTGGTAAACAGGACAATAGGAGAGGAAGCAATGCCCTAATTATTTATGACGTAAAGTTCTACTATCTTCAAAACATTTGACGAAGTTTTTGCGCATAATATATATAGAGAGTCATTATATCTTTAAAAAAGTTTACTTTGCAAAATCAATTGGACTTGATAACATAAATGTGAATTTATATTCATTGACTTTCTACCCTCTACACTAAAATTATAGATGAAATTTATACCTATTACTTAACTCATATATGGTAAGTCAATAGAATATTCGTTTGACTTTCAAAGACTTTCATCTAAGTTAATTAATTCAATAAGTACTTATTTTTGCTATACGAGATATTTGCAAAATTAATTGGACTTAATGGCATAAATGTGAATTTACATTCATTGAATTTCTACCCTTTACATTAAAATTACGAAGGGAATTCATATCTAATATTTAACTTATATATGGAGAGTCAATAAAATATTATGCTGACATTCAAAGATTTACACGTAAATTTTAAATGTTCAACAAAGTTTACTTTGCAATATCAATTAGTCTTAATAGCATAAATGTGAATTTGTACCCATTAACTTTATAACCTTTACACTAAAATTACGAATAAAATTTGTATCTATTACTTAACACATATTAGGTGAGTCAATAAAATATTAGACTGATCTTCAATGACTTGTATGTAAATTATTAATTCAATAAGCAATTATTGCATTTTTTGTTATAAGAGCTTTCTTTAATATTTGCAAAATTAATTGGACTTAATAACATAAAGGTGAGTTTATATTCATTGATTTTCTACCTTTTACACTAAAATTACGAATGATATTTACATCTAATATTTAACTAATATACGGAGAGTCAATAAAATATTAGGC
>BPLQ01008211.1:0-31074 GCA_021605075.1 Caerostris darwini
AGAACACTAGCCAATTAGCCATCAGACCACTAATTATTTGAGGTGTGTTATACATTTAAATAGATTTATATCCTTAAAATATTTATTGTTTTAAAAACTTATTACTTTACATAGACATAAAAATCAACAAATTATATTTTAATTCTAAAAAAATCCTAATTATTTAGAATAATTTAGATTCTAGAATGTATAAATGTACATATACATAAAAAAAACTGCTTGATATTATCCCAAAAAGATGGCATTTACAATGGTACTTTTCTCTGAGGCAACTTTTGTTTTGCATATTTAATAAAGGCCGCTCTCATTAACCAATCAGTGGTGCTACGTAACTACTACCTGGGCCTGCGTTCATTCGAGCATAGGCATCCACGTGACTTGGTGAAGTCCACAAATAACATTCGGTCATCGGAGCGGATCCGTGCTTTCGTTAGCAACCGGATTCAAACACAATTGTCGCTTTTACGTGGAAAAAGTAAAAGGAAAAATTTCTGGAAATTTTCTCTTTTGTTACTCAAAAGAAAAACGTTCACTTGTTATTTAAGCATAAATTTAAAAGTTCTTTAATAAATGCATCAAATGTAAAATATAGTTTTTTATTTAGTTATATAATACACATGAATGTCTGAGTACAAAAATCGACCTATCCAATAAAATTAAATGTACTTAAAAAAGAAAATTTGTTTTTGATATTTGAATGCAACTTTTTAATAGATGAAGTAATAAAAATTATTGTAAAAAATATGAATAATTTAAAGCAGTTTTTCATGAATATTTTACGGATAAAATCTAGTATTATTGTAGTTTATTTGCATAGAATAGAAAATCTAAATAATATTTGCAAACCTTTTTCATATTAATTAATTTATAGATTTATAAGAAAATTTAGTATACAATGATTTATTTTTATGGAATTTAATCTATTTTCTTAAAACGCAGACGTTTAAGATTTTTATAATAGAATTCAATTTTTGTGAGATATCAATGAATTGATTCAAACATTTTATTTAAATATGATTTATTGAATTGAATTAAAACCATCTTAAGTATTATTTTTTTTATGAAGAACATGTTTAGAATAGGAATTTCGTAAAACATATTTTATTTTAATTTTAAATTAAATAGCATTTACTACATAGAAGAACTTCTAAGCAGTACAGTCAAACTGTTGGAAGGATAAGGGTTAAAGAATCTCTGGATAAGGGTTAAAGAATCTCTGGATAAGGGTTAAAGAATCTCTGGATAAGGGTTAAAGAATCTCTGGATAAGGGGAATCACTGGAATTAAAATATAGCCTCTATGCAATGAGATTTCAGATATTTTGTGTATCTTTTTTAAGCAATCTTAATTTACTCATTTTTTAATTAAAAAATCCCAAAAGCATCTTATTTATTTTTTCAATCTTTTGAATACACCTGTATTGCTAAGTACGACATATTTAAGTTCAAACGCTAAAATGTGAGTTAAATAATTTTATTCATGTAGATTTGGTTTGGTTGTCACTCTACTGTCATTTTGGTCATACTGTGGACTAATTAAACCGGGACATATAGTTTAACGTGGATTCCGAACCACTCACACACATCCATGCCACCGAACCTGAAGCCTACGGTACCAAAGGCCAGAGCGCTAGTCAATTGGCCTCTATTCATGTAGAAGCGAACTTATGATAACGCGTTATGTTTCCGAACCTTTTTTCTCTACCTAGGGCTATGCTGTCCCCTACCTGTTAGAAAGGTGAAGGGGCAACATTGGAGGGCATCGTGTATATGACAAACAGCCCACCAACGGGTGAACGATCGGGACAGTTGGAGATAAGGGGTGCAGGCATGCAAATGGAGGACAATTATCCCTAAAAGTCCTCCCAGAAGACACTGTCCTCCACTCGTCGGTGAGCTGTTTGTGGTATGCACGAGGCCCACCGATGGGTGATGAGGAGGTCAGTGTCTTCCTAGGGGACTTTTAGGGAGAAATGTCCTTCCCCCCATTTGCATGTCATGTGGGTGAAAATTCGAAAAACTCTTACCAAGCTGCCTGACTATCGAGGCGAGACACATTGTCACAATCGCCATCGAGTCTCCTCGTCTCTGAAAGCAGTGACTACAACCTTGCTGTCAGAGGATGGGAACCTCCTGCACGCTAGCTGCACATATTGACACTAGGCCATGAGTCAAAAACCAGATTTTCAAACTTGGGGAAGCGGCTCCAAAATATGGCAATCGAAGTTCCCGTTTCTACGCCAGGGATTCGTATGATAGATCCGTAAGACGGAAAATCATTCCTTTGGGAAGGAAAAGAGTGGGCGAACCCCAGATAACGAACCTATTAAAAATTATGCTGGAAAAAAATGGGTGCTTTATAGAAAACTGCCACAGTAAATACTGAATTTGATACTTGTCTGCCATTTTAATGGGAAGTGTCCGTCTTTCGAAATAAACATGTCATTTGGATTAATATTTTTTTATCACAGTAAAGAAATAAATGATTTTATCGGGAAAAAAAATATAAATCATACTAATAAGAAAACGGAGGAGGATATTTTCTCCGGTGGATTTGTTAAATTAATGCAAGTCCGTATTTTCCCACTTTGGCCGTAAAAATTTTACTGCCTTGATCACTCTTGGGGTGTTTGTTCAACGGTGTTTGCCCGATTGGGAAATACCTCAGCATTCTCCGATGAAAGTTCTCTCCACGGTGTTTTGAAAAGAGGAGGGAATGGATGTCATCTAAGTTTTAAATGTCTTTCAGTTTTCAAGGCTTAAAGTTTTCTAGCACCAATAGTTATTTTCCAGCAAAAATATTTTCCTAATTAGAATAGTAGGAAAACAACAGTACACGCTCTAATAAAAAGCGTCCCCCTTTTTTTTTAGATAACTATCAAAAATACAATGAGTTAAAACCATTTAGTTAAACTAATGCAAATAAATAGCATAAATAGGGAAACATTATTGATAATTTTTCTATTTTCTCTAGAAATCATCAAGGGCTTGATGGGCGAATGACTAGCACTCTGGCGTTTGGTCCACAGGTTTCGGGTTCGAATCTCCGCGGTACCATGGATGTTTGTATTGGTTCGGAATCCACTTTAAACCGTAGGTCGCGGTCTTATATGACTGCAGAGCGTTAGGCGTAAGGCTGACAGCCCTACCCCGTAAAAAGAAACCATCTCTTGTCTTAAAATCTGCCAGTCGGCAGACGACCTTGGCGGACAATGGGGATGTTACACCAATGATGATCATGAGAAATCATCAACTTTTCAACTGACAACAGAGTACGTAAGATAAGGGATTCAATGGAAAGTTTTTGCATAACGTTTTTTTATCATCCGATATTTTTTTTCTTCCTAGCGCGCATGCTCATAGGAAACAGTGTACCTATTGCGCATGCGTATCTGTAGTACTGCACTATTGAGCTATTTCTATGAGCATGCGCGCTAGGAAGAAAAATATCGGACGATAAAAAAACATTATGCAAAAACTCTCTAATAACAAATATGAAAAACGTCTCGCAACGACAACTGAATTGCTTAATAGGATAAGTGTGGATTCCCATTTTCAAAGCTACGTCAACTTTGACGAATCAGATTAGCGATTGTGAAATCACTATTGTCAGTCATTCTTGATCGTTAATCTGATTCGTCAAAGATGTCGCGTTAGCGTTCGCGTTGCCAATGGAAATGCACTACTCAGAAATATGGTGAAATAACTTAGGAAAAATTTCCAGAAAGCAATAACCTCTCTTCTATACACATCATAAGAAGATGCGGTATATTACGCAGAAGACGATGCTTCCATTGTAAAACGCTTAGGATAAATGTATGGCTCTTAACCTTGACACAAAAATGCAACCCTAATAAATCTTGACATATAAATTATTCGAGACGGGTATTTTAGTTTTCATTCCACATTTTGATGGTGATATTACCTTTTAAAGTCTTATTTTAACGAAATGTGAATTTGAATATGCATTCCATCAATTAAATATGTAAATATCACCGAGTTGCTTACTTACAAGTTGTTTAAATATTTTAACTCATATTATTGGGATTGCATTTTTGTATCAAGGTTAAGATTGTTTTTAGCCATACACTCATCCTAAGCGTTTTACAATGGAAACATAGCTTTCTATGTAATATATCGCGATCTTTTTTCTAAAGTGTATAGATTGGTTTGTCGCTCTGAGTTCATCTCGTGCACACGAGAGTTAAACAGATCGGTACATACAGTTTAAAGGGGATTCCGAACCACTACAAACATCCATGGCAACGCCGGTATTCAAATCCAAAACCTATGGAACCGAGCGCCAGAGAGCTAGTCATTCGGCCATCAGGCCCCGACGTGTATAGAGGAGAGGTTATTGCTTATCAAGAGATTATTTCATCGTATTTACGTTAGTGCATACGTTTTACGTAGTGCATTTCCATTGGCAACTCGACAGTAACGTGATGCCAGCTTTGACGAATCAGATTAGCTATCACAAATGATTGACAATAGTGAATCAATCAATATAGTTTATTTATTCGTTGATCATATTTGTAAAAAATGTAATAAAAATAATATGTCCTACTTTGTTGTTAAGTTAAGAATGTAAAAAGGTTCTTGTCACCAGAGAAGTAAACAAACAGTACATTGGAAGGAATTGGTTACAGAGCGCTAGCCACTCGGCCAAAAAAATGTCACCAGTAAACAAACAGTACATTAGAAGAAATCGGTTACAAAAAAAAATGTCCAGAGAGCATTACTAAATGAATTAAATAAAACAGCTCAGCGAATGGTACGAAAATCTTGTATTTCATAGATCCATCAATCCATGAATATTACTATATAACCATGAAAGGACTTATTATGAAAGGAATCATCCAAACATAGAAAACTTTTTTAAAAGTCTTTCTCTACCAAAAAGTAGAAGAAAGTAAATGATAACTGCTAATCCAATACAATCTGATAAGCAAACTTAAAATTCCCTCTCTAAATTGGTTATATAAATAAGATAATGGAAATGAAACGGCTTTGGATAGCGAATTGGGTTCCTAAGTAGGGTTTTGGATAAGAAACCAGTCAAGTATTACAGAAACGAAAGTTTCTCCATTGTGCTGGAATGAATACGATAAATCTTTAGGTTAGAATATCCTTTCCTTGATTCCGATGAAGAGAGTAGAAAGATGCGAATCCATATATGTTAACATTGGGAGAAATCGTTCCAAGTATAGGTACAATTCCTGCTGTGACGATTCCTGAGTAATGCCATATTTGCTACACTACTCACCAGAGTAATCATATCGTAATTAGTTTTTTCAATGATGATCTAATAGCAAATGATCTCAGATCATAGTGCCTGGTCTTTGGATACAACAAAACAAATATCATTGTGTATTATCTATATACTAGCTCTTTATCCCTTCGATTAATTACGTAGGTACTTCTAATATGACCGCAATTGATCATATGCTCATTTCATAAATTTTTCTATACATTTGATTATGAATATGAAAGACATTAGTTTAATGTTAGCAAGTTACTAAATGTAATATAACGTAAATGAACTTTATTTATTGAATAATTGAATTTTTTTTTATTTATGCTCACAAATGAAAGTTTTCATGATGGAAGTGGTTTAAGATGAAGTAATCTTAGAAGTAAAAGCAAAAACTTTAGTTCCAAATGTACATACTAAGACATCATCATTATTTGGCTCAATAGCCCATGGCGGGCCAAAGCTATGGCAGATTTCTAAACATGAGAATTTTTTCTTTTTGCAGAGAAGGTTTGTTAGCCCTACGCCCAACTCCCTAGTTTGTCGCTCTACGGTCATATTAAACAAGGATTCAAGGCTTAAAGTGGATTCCGAACCACTACAAACATCCATGACACCGCCAGGACTCGTATTCGAAATGTAAATATATATTTTTACAAACTGTTTTTTTTTTTGTACAAATTTCAATCTTGAAAAAGTGATTGAAGTAATAACTGAAAACCTTAAAGGGACAATGAAAATCGGATTAAATGATTGATTATTTATCTTTTATTGTTTCTAAAATTATGCCTTATTACATTCTCTATTTGTAATGTTTGCGCATACAGGCTAATTTTGATTTCGATTGTTACTCCTAAAAATAAAACGGGCATTATTAAGCTTTAAATCGTAATATACGATTTCAAAAATGTTGTTTATTTATTCTTAATGAAAATGTATACATTTACGATTAATTTCTCTAACTCGAAGAAGAAATTCAATACAAATATGTATTGAAAAGTCAGAAACCAAAATCTAAGCTATTAAAACCGTGCAAAAATATTCCATGTGTAAAAAAAAAAAATAAAGCTTCTTCCATAGCTACTCTTGCGTAATAGAGCTTTTGTAAAAGTCAGCGAACTTCAGCATTAATTATGGATTGGGATGTTTTTTTAATTCACTTAGTAAGAGTAGTTTCACTTGGATTAATATAAATCAGTCCCGGAAGTGTTAGTCTTATTCTCCAAGCCTTATAAAAAATAAATTTTAAAATGGATTTTTTTACATCGAGTAATCTTCTGAAAATTTATAAGAAAATACGATATTTCGTATTACAGTAAAATTAATTAAAAACGGGATATATATGGAAGTATGTGATATTAAAACACGTGACATTTATGAAGCTATGCGATAGTAAACCACGTGACATCTATGAAGCTAACACGTGCTGTCTATGAAGCAATATTAAAACATGTGACATCCAACTGAATTTCGTTAGTAGTTTTCATATAAATTATATAAACCATTTCTGTTGATTATGAAATGGGCGATTTATTGAAGCGTGGCCACCTACCTATAGCAGTCATTTTTGAAGAGAACAAAAGGTGGTTTCTTTTTTTTTAAAAAATTTTTATATAAAAATAGACATATGCATGACTCGTATTATCCATAATTTTCTTCTTCAGTGACTCAACAGTCCTATGGTGGGCAAAGGTCATCTATTTACTGGCAGATTCCAAAACATGAGGTGTTTAAGGTAAGATTTTATTGGGTAAGGTTGTCAGCAGTATGCCCAACGCTCTATAATCATATTAGACTGGGACCTACAGTTTAAAATGTTTACGGTTTCCGAACCACTATAAGCCTCCACGGTACCGCCGGGACTGGAAACCTTTGGCACCGATGGCTAGTCACTCAGCCATCAGGCTTCCATACCATTATTTACTGTTCTTTATTATTAATAATGAATGCTTATGGAACATTCAGAAAATTTAATAGAAATTTATATCATCTTACCAGGTGACATATTGCAAAATAAGAAAAGTATCACGCTTTGTAGCCTTATAAATTTATGCTACTAGTGATAGTTTAAGACGGTGAACTCCTTATTTGAAAGATTAAGGGCTATCACAAAAAAAAAATTTTAATAAATTCTTTTGTGTTTTCTTTGATTTATCTTTGTACTTTTTTAATCTGCCTGTTCAACAGCCCTATGATGGGCCAAAACTTTCTACATACTGGCAGATATTGAATCATGAGAACTTTTTTTTTACAGGGTAGGTTTGTTAGCCCTACGCCCAACCCCCTGGTTTGTCCGTTTCATCATAATATATATATACTTCGCATTAGAACAAATATATATATATATATATATATATATATATATATATATATATATTGTTCTAATGCAGCTGGCAAACACTTAGACAGCTTGGTCTTGTATGCCTTAAGGCAAGCGCTCCACATATGGTACTCACTTTGCATTACCCAGGGGGCGTGTAGCTTGAAGATAAGCCACGGACGAGTAACAATGCCCCTGCAACGCTCTACGATCCTATTAGGACCGGGACCTACGGTTTAAAGTGGATTCCGAACCATTACAAACATCCATGGCACCGCCTGGACTCGAACCCGAAACCTGTGGTACTGAGCGCCAGAGCGCTAGCCACTCGGCCATTCAGGCCCCATATATATATATATATATATATGATATGATAATATAATATATATATTATATATTATCATATATATATATATATATATATATATATATATATATATATATATATATATATATATATATATATATACGTTTTACGAGTTAAAATTACGTTACAGAAAATCATTTATTCACGATATGCCAGAGGATTTTTATTTGATAGGGCTTTAACATCGAAGATAATTTTCTATGTCTCCAGAAATATGAAATCGTTCAAAAAATCAATTTTTAAACTATTTTAACATACAGCGTATGTTAACTATGGAATTTCTTTCCAGCATGCTATAATTACACTTACACTTATATAAATCATATTAGTATTAAAATGCAATTTATTGCTATAGAAAATAAAGAAAATTATACGTTAATTCTCTTTAAAATTAAAAATCATTCAAAAATGGAATTTACAAACTATAATCAATTGTTTTATAAACTAGAAAACTCGTTAGCTACGTGAATTTAGAACGTGAACGATGTGAACTCGTTACGACGTGAACTTAGCGTCAACTCGCATCAACAGCTATGCTGTTAATTGGAACTTTTCGGGGTTTCTTTCTAATGTCACACGCAAAATCCATTCAGGAAGGAAATTTCCTACCCTCATCATCCATCTCTATTAAGAGGAACACGAAACTAACCGTTCTGCAACAACAATAACAAAAAGAAAGGAAATAAATTAACAGTGTTTAATATGAAGAATAGGGTTGCTAACTTTTTTTAAAATCCAGTTCACTCCTTTTCCTGTTAAATAATAATACGGAGCTGCTCTTAAAAATATGATATTAGAGGGATGAAATACATAGTTAATTATATTCATATAAAAATAATTAAGAATATACAATTAAAAAAATTTTATATTAACATATATGCTCACTAAATAGGGAGCATTTACGAGTTGTTCAATCATTATGCAACCAAAACAATCATTCTCTATTTAATCATTTGATGCTAAGAGATTATTAACTATGAATTGCTAGATAGATTAATAATTGTATAGCATGACAATGTGTAATTTAGAGACATTCTATTGCTGGTAATCCATGTTATAACTTCAAATTACTTCAAATGATATTACTTCAATTACTTCAACAAGCTTCAAGTTCGATTCCTGACGGTGGCATGGATGTTTGTGAATGGTTCGGAATCCACGTTAAACTGTAGGTCCCGGTCTAATTAGCCCAAAGCATACAAAAAATGACCATAGAGCGACAAACCAAACCAATTCGAATTACTTCAAATACTTCAAATTAATTCAGTTATTTCAATTACTTCAAATTAGTCCGTTTATTTCAATTATTTGAGATTACTTTAAATTACTTCGTTTACTTCAATTACTTGAGATTACTTCAAATTACTTCGTTTATTTCAATTATTTGAGATTACTTGGAAATAATTCAATTTTTTCAATTACTTGACATTAATTCCATTATTTCAATTACTTGAAATTACATCTGATTAATTCAACTATTTCAATTACTTGAAATTAATTCAAATTATTTCAATTACTTGAAATTAATTCAAATTATTTCAATTACTTGAAATTAATTCAAATTATTTCAATTACTTTAAACTACATCAGTTATTTCAATTACTTGAAATTGCATCAGTTATTTCAATTACTTCAAATTACAATAAATAAGTACAGTCTAAATATTTAACAATTGTTATTTAATATGAAGCTATCTGTTATTTTTATTGGTGATCATAAATATAATAGATTATTTTTATAAATTGCTTGCAATTATAGGAGAGAGAAATGCAACATTTACATAGAAATTTGTGTAAAAGAAAGTTTTACACAAGATTATGAATCCTTTAAACTTTTCCATATAAAAGTTACACGTACTCGTAAAGTACATTACATTTATCGCGCCAAAGCAATGTTGCAAACAAACATTTATTAATAATATTGGAAAAACTGTTTTTTTACTCATTACTATAACCATATTTACTTTTCTATTTAAAATATGGAGTAGGTAATCGAATGAAATGAAATAATTAAATAAAAAGACGGCCTATTTTTAGCTTTTTTGCATTAACATTCGGTCACAGTTAAAACTATATGTCACGCAGCAAAACTTTCAGCAAAATTGCCTTCAGAATATATTGATGAAATGCATAATAAACAAAAGTTTAGCATGTTATATTCATGGTTGGTGGAAAAACATCAATAAGTATATTTACGAAATGAAGTTTATAATTGCATCACTATGGCGTGTTTAAAATAAAACATGAGCCTTACATATACCTAATTATGTTTGAATTGCAAATAGATTACATCAGAAAATCAATATAAATTTTTAAATCGATCAAAAAATGGCGATGAACTAAATAAAAATTGACTTCCTATTTAATTATTTAATTTTCAATTTAAATTTACTGCCAAATTAATGATACATCTTTGAATTACACAAAACTTTAATAATAAATGTTTAGTATTAATGAATGCTAATGGTAATAAATATTTTATGCATAAAAAATTGGTATACATATTGAGATATCTTGTCACAGTTATGCTCTAAATCAATTGGATGCACGAATATCGTATTGATTTTGCTTTCAATCAAAATTCTTATTTTATTTTCTGTTTCAACCAAATACTCATTTCAATATCATTCAAAATAATTTTAAATCATTTTTATAGGGTTTTTTAATTATGTTCATTCATTTATAATTAAATTGCATATAAAGGATGTTCTAGAATTTATTCTAAGATAAAATTTGAAAAAAGTTAGATCTGTAAAACACAATAAAATATTTAATGAATTAGCCAAGAATACGTTAATGAAATTATATGCATTTCTATAAAAGAAAATAAACAAATATAATAAAAATTGTTTAAAAAATTTATATTTATGTCGTTGTTCTAATGCAGCTGGCAATACAGAGACAGTTAATCTTTATGCCATAAGCAATGACTGCACTGCTGCTACTCATTTAGCACTACCCAGGGGGCACGTGTAGCTTGAAGATAGACTGCGGACGCGAGTAACACTACTCCCACAACGCTTTACGTTCCTATTAGACCGGGACCTACGGTTTAAAGTGGATTCCGAACCCCTACAAACATCCATGGCACCGCCAGGACTCGAACCCGAAACCTGTGGTACCGAACGCCACAGCACTAAATACTCTGCCATTAGGCTCCTAAATTATATTTATAATACAAGCAATATTCATTAGGTAGAACAATTTTTTTAATTTGTAGTATTTTTTTTTAAATCCAGCATAATAAATGCTCATTATTTTTTTTATTTACAGATAAAATATTTCCTAAAATTAAGTTTTTATAAAACTGATATTTCTAAAAAATTACTAAATGGAATAATAAAATTAATTAAATTAATTTCAATATAATGTAATCGAATTATGATAAGTGGGAAATGTATTAAAATAAAAACTAAATTGAATAAAAATTAAATTGTTAGTAAAATAGTAATTTAAAATATTTTTAATAATTCTAATAATATTTTAAATTAATTTTAATAATTTTTACTAATTCTGTTTTAACTGTATTCGATATCCTCAAACGTTTCATATTATTATGAAATACATATTATAATTCTAAATATAATTATGTAAATGTTAACATTTAAATATTAGAAAAATTCTTTTACATATATTTTTGAATTTATTAGAATTCAGTAAATAAGTTAAATAATGATAGATTAATTATAATTTTCAAATATATCTACGAATCAAATTATTTAAAAAGTAATTATTATATATTTAACAGAGCTTTTTTTATACATCCATTGTTTGCCAAATTAGGTACTTTTTAAATAGTAATTAATTTGCGATATTTTGGTTAAAACAAGTACAAATTTAAAAATTACTTGCTGAATAATTTTTTATTCAATAAATAAATTCTGAAATTTATCTTTAAAATAAAAATTTAATTTAATTTATCTGTAACAACTTTAATTTTTTAATGTTATTGTAAATTTGTTTCAAATAATTATTTTACACAATTTTTTTCATTCGTTTACATTTTTTTTCGTTTTTTTACAATAAACATTTATTAAAAATGATTTTTTTTATATTTATTTTGTGAAAATAATTTTATAAAACATTTTTAGTTTATTTACAAACATTAATACAAAAAAAATATTTTTGAAAAGAAAAAGTTCTTTTTTTTTAAACAAAATTATTTTTAGAAAAAAAATTATTATTCATAAAATCAAAACAAATTCAATTTTTGATTTAAAAAAAAAACCCAACAAAGTTTGAACAAACGAATTAAACAATCAATTCTTATGTTATAATAATTATTTTATTAAATTATAACCACTTTTATTATCTAAATATGAGACAAAATTAAAATTCCTTTGAAAATATAATCAAGTATTGGTCAATAACAAATAAGTTTTTTTTTGTTTAAAAAACATCCATTGGAAATTATTTTTTCAATGAACATTTTTTAAAGTTTTTTTTATTATTATTTTCAGTAAACAAATCACTAGAAAGACAATTGTGAAAATGTTTTTGTAAAACATTTTTAGTTTATTTACAAATATTAATATAAACAAATACTTTTGAAAAAGAAAAGTACTTTCTTTTAAGCAAAATCTTTTTCCCTTTCATATATTTAGGAAAATACATTATTCATAAAATCGAAACAAATTCAATTTTCGATAAAAAAAAATTAACAAAGTTAGAACAAAAGAATTAAACAATCAATTTTTATGTTATAATAATTATTTTATTAAATTATAACCTCTTTTATTATCTAAATATGAGACAAAATTAAAATTCATTTGAAAATATAATCAAGTATTGGTCATATTATTGGGTTTTTATTTCAAATAAGTTTTTTTTTTGTTTAAAAAACATCCGTTGGAAATTATTTTTTCAATAAAAATTTCTTAAAGTATTTTTTATTATTATTTTAAGTAAACAAATCATTAGAAAGACAAATGTGAAAATGTTTTTGTAAAACAAATTCAATTCTATCATAAAAATCGAAACAAATTCAAATTTCGATAAAAAAAAATTATTTACAAATATTAATATAAGCAAATACTTTTGAAAAAGAAAAGTACTTTCTTTTAAACGAAATCGTTTTCCCTTTCATATATTTAGGAAAACACATTATTCAAAAAATCGAAACAAATTCAATTTTCGATAAAAAAAAAAAATTAACAAAGTTAGAACAAAAGAATTAAACAATCAATTTTTATGTTATAATAATTATTTTATTAAATTTTAACTACATGTATTATCTAAATACGAAGTAAAATTAAAATTCATTTGAAATGTAATCAAATATTAGTAAAAATATATTTCTTTTGTGTAAAAAAAAATTCGTCGGATAATTTTTTTGCAATAAACATTTTTAAAGTATTTTTTTATTATTTAAATTGAGTAATTCATTAAAGAGTAATTGTGAAAATGTTTTCGTAAAAAAAACTTTGGCTTATTTACAAACATCATTAAAACAAGCAAATATTTTTGAAAAAGAAAAGTACTCCTTTTAAACAAAATTGTTTTACTTTTCGTATTTTTAGAAAAAATCATTATTCATAAAACATTAACAAATTCAATTATTGATTACAAAAAAGCTAAGAGAGTTTGAACAAAAGATTGATATAGAAATATGACTAACTGTTCTTTATTTAGAAGTATATTAATTAAATATTTCTCATAATATAAAATAAGAAAATTAAGTTTTAAAAAATTACTATTCCCAATATTTAATGTTTAAAAAACCTATTCTTACTTATTAGCTAAATAATTTGTAGATTTGTTTAAAAAAATAAAATCTTAATTTTTTTAATTAAATTTAAAATTGTCCGATATATTACTAAAACATGCATCAGAAGATAAGATTAAAGTGAAACATTAAAAAATTTTTTTTTCAATTTAAAAAAGATTATTTATAAGAATTCAAAATGTAATATAGTATTGATATGGCCAAAATTTCATTTTCTAAAATGCAATAAAACCTTTTAATAAATTTTGCTTGTTACTCTATCTTGAAATAAAAACTTAATTTATATTAATCTAAATTATATTTAGATGCATAGATATGTTTAATATAAATAACTGAATTATAGATTCATAATATTATGAAGTTATAATATATCAATAATATAATGAATACATAATATAATGAAGTTCATAATATTTCAATGAATAATCATATTCATAATATTCATATTTGGATAGTTTCATAAAATATATCCATTTAACCGATGAAAATTTGTCAAAGAGGAAATGTTTTTATAATATTTAATCACATATATCATTTTAAGAGAGTGTTTTATCGAAAATAAATAAATATACAACAAGTAAAATGTATAAAATCTAAAAAGAAAAAATTATCCCTGCTTTATTTTGTACACAGAATTTTTTTTCTAACATTGTAAAACTTCGTGGAACTTTTAATGACTTTTGATGAGAAAACTTTTAATAAATTTTTAAGGAACTTTTAATTACTTAGAACATTTAACGACTGCATGGTTCCATCATATGTGTTATATATTAAAAAAAAATTACAAAATAATGTATCGTTCAAATAATAAATATTAAAAGTTTTATTTTTCATCTTCTTTGAAAAATAACAATGACTTAAATTGTTCGAATTTAAAGTTTTATCAATGGTCAGTTAATATATATGCCATACTTTAATTTTAAAGTAGACCTTAAAGAATTTATAATAATATTTAAATAGCATTTTATTATACTTATACAATAACTACTTTGATATATTATTTATAATATTTATTATATGCTTATATACGATTTTTTTCATATCGTTCAGTTCATATTTTGAAATTGAAATTCTGCAGTTTTATTTGAAGTTTTAAAGAATTTATTAATTATTCAGAATATAAGAATTTTAAGAATTAAGAATTTTACTTAAAGAATTTATAAAAATTTTGCAAAAATATTTTAATATTCTTATACATTAATTTCTTTAATATACTATTTATAATAATATTTATTACATGCTTATAACATTTATATACATGTATAAATATGCATTTATTTATGAATATAATTTATAAGATTACTTTTCAGACGATTTTTTTTCATATTCTTTAATTCATATTTTGAAATTAAAATTGTATCATTCGTTATACTTGAATTTTTAAGAATTTATTAATTATTAAGAATTTTACTTAAAGAATTTATAAAAATATTGCACAAATATTTTAATATACTTATACAATTAACTACTTTAATATACTATTTATTACATGCTTATAAATATATAAATATATATATATATATGCATTTATTTATAAATATAATTTATAAGATTTGCTTATCAAACGATTATTTTTCATATTCTTTAGTTCACATTTTAAAATTGAAGTTGCATTGTTACCAAAATGTCAAAGATAAACTTTATTTACGTGTAAAGTTTTTCTTTTATGTATTACTTAAAAAAAACTAAATTTAAAACAAATCTGTATAAAGAGCTAAATTAAAAACTGTTTTAAATGGATTTTAAAATAGTTTCTTTGTTTTATAAAGTTATATCAATGATTGACTTATATTTTATAATGTAATAAGTGTTTAAATTTGTAAAAAAAATAACTTCAACTTATTCAAAGGATTTTGAATTAAATAATTTTAAATGTAATAATTTTTACTAAATTTTATTTAAAAAATCCATATGTTTTGTTAACACCTAAATTTCTTTTATAACACACTCAATAGAAATATATATATTTTTTTAGTAGACATGGGTATATTGAATTTTAAAGTTTATTTTCTCTTAGGGAAAAAAAGTTTATTTTCTTTTAGGGTTGTTAAGGGAAAAGCGATTCGTAAAATAATTTTAAAAAATAAACAAAGATTAATTTGAAGATATGTATTACGTTAGTGTAAGTAATAAAAAAAAAAAAAAATTTGAATTCAATAAATTTAATTCATTAAAAACAAAATTGATAAAAATTAACTTATTAAATAAATTTATATATATATGTTTGAGAGAAACATATACATAAAAATTATGTATATGTTTATAAACACATTATACTTTTAAACACATTAATAAGTATCGCAAAAAATGAACATACGTAAATAAATTTACATATGATATTTTCAAGAAATTTATGATTTTTAAAAAATTTAAATAAAAACATGTATTTGATGTTCTGATTTTTTTTATTATGGAATTCATGTTATTGCTTTTGATCAAATATTAAAAAAAGATAAAGCGCATGCATAGATCTATAAAATTTTAAATCAATTTAAAAGATGTTAATTTATAGTTATAAAAATCAGTTATTAAGAAATTTGATATATTTTAAAAATTAAAATGAATATAAACTTCATAAAAATATCAAATCGCAATTTTTCTTTTCATCTAACTTTTGACTATGCGTTAATCAACAATTTTACATATAAAATTTAATCAATAAATAATAAACCTAAAGTACCACCTAACGAAAGCTAATAACTTCTTAAAAATTTAAAAATAATAATAATAATAATAAAACTCACTTTTAGTCCCACGTTGCAAGAAAACCAACCAAAAGTTATTTCTACTCAAAACTTAGATAAAACTTCCAAAGAATCCACAGGTGCTTCCGATTTAAAATGTTCCAAAAATTTCTCTTCCAGTCTTTCTTAAACCAGAAAGATCCGAGTTCGAAAACCAGAACTCAAGTTCGTGGAAAACCCCCGACCACGCGGCAGACAACAGAGGGAAAGAAGAATTTTTTTACCTGTGTCCGGCGAAATGGAGGGTCTGTGTCCACCTGCTCCAAGAGAGATACCTGGGGTCTTCCCAATCGATCCGGGGAGGGCCCGCCCCTCTGACGTCACTCTCTTCCGAGGACACACCCTGAGAGACGCGGACCAGGGAGGATGGGGAGGAAGTTCGGATGGTGTCACCATCCCCCGCGCTTGATTAATAGTCGTTCGCTGTTCCAGGAACTTTTGCGAAAAACGGCTTAGATGGGTCGGGTTTAACGGAAATGGATACGGCTTTAAATTCTCCGGAGATGCATTTTTCAAAATAAGGTATTTTAAAATAATTTTTTTTTCTTCTAATGCAGCTGGCAAATAGACCGTGATCTTCGCCATAAGGGCTGCACCTATGTTACTCACTTTGAACTACCCAGGAGGTGCGTACAGCTTGAAGATAAGCCACGGACGCGGAGTAACAATGCCCCCGTAACGCTCTACGATCCTATTAGGACCGGGACCTACGGTTTAAAGTGGATTCCGAACCACTACAACAGCCATGGGCAAAGTCGGGATTTGAACCTGATAACTGTGGTACCGAACGCCAGAACGCTAGCCATTCGGCCATCAGGCCCCATTTTAAAATAATTTAGTTTGGATATACTTTGGATGTTTGCAGTGGTTCGGAATCCACTTTAAACCGTAGGTCCCGATCTAACAGGATCGTAGAATGTTGCGGAGGTATTGTTACTCCGCGTCCGTAGCTTATCTTCAAGCTGCACGCACCTCCTGAGTAATGTTGAGAAAGTAACGTCGGTGCAGCGCTTGCCTTAAGGCATCAAAGACAACTGTCTAAGTGCTTGCCAGCTGCATTAGGACAAAATAAAAGTTTGGGTATACTTTAAAAACGAGAAATTCACAGAGCCAGAAAGAAGTTGCAGTAAATGCGCCATAAATATATTGTTGTTCGCAGATGCCTGGCTCTTTGATTTGAGATTATGCTCTACTAAACGGCTTGGTTTGTTATGGTATGTCGCACTACGGTTATTTTCGGCGTACTTTGTGTTAATTACACCAGGACCTACAGTATAATTCCAGGATTAATTACAGTATAATTATAGGTTATTCGTGGATTCCGAACCACTCACAAATATCCATGGCACCGCCAGGACTCGAACCCTTATCCGCCAGAATTCGAACCTGAAGCGCTAGCCAATTGGCCAGAGCGCTAGCCAATTGGCCATCAGGTCGCTCTACTAAAATTGGAGACTACGAAAGAAAGTATTATGAATTAGATCTTCAACCTCTTAACTGAAGCCTGAATGAATGATATACTGATACAGTTTTTGACTATTGTAATATTATATCATTCTTTCGCGTTTTGTAGGCTGATTATCACGTTTTCACAAAAATATAAATCAATTATCTTGGAAATATTCTTGCATCCCGTTTTCCTGCTGATGTGTGTGATGTACCTGATATTGCGGGTGTATTTTGTTAAGGTGGGTCTGCACAGAATACTAAATTCCCAATTTGTAATACACCAACCTAACAAAAACCTGGGTGAACTGGAGATAAGCTTCCAACTAACTGACGTTTTAAATTATGAGATTTTAGTAGCTGTTGAAAACCCACCTTACCGCCGCATGCATCGTAATCAGTGCCGAAAAGATTCAAAGTCAAATATTCAACTTAGGTATCTCATTAAATAAACTGTATAAATATGAAATAAATCTAAAAAAATCTAAAAAATAAATGACAAAGATAATAAATATATTTTCTATTAAGAATTTCATGAAATTTTGAATGTAAAATGCAAATTTCTTTATAGGTTTCGAGGGATATTTATTCCTCGATTAATCAATTAATCATATTCAATGAGGTTGCTTTTTCATAAATTTTCTTTCACGTAAATCAAAGTAAGTAACATTTAACAAACTAGCGTTAATATTTAAACTAGAAACTTTTAAACAGTGCTCCTGATGACAGTCACTGCAATCATGATCGAATTACTGAACAATTCTCCTCGAATTCACTCATTGATTTGTTTAGTTTGTCGCTCTACATTCATTTTGTGCACACTTCGGGCCAATTAGACAGGGACCTACAGTTTAACGTGGATTCCGAACCACCAACAAACATCGATGCCACTGCCAAGATTCGAACCTGAAGACTGTGATACCAACGGCCAGAGCGCTAGCAAATTGATCATTAGGCCACTCTACTGAATGGCAGATGAGAAATAGAATGTATGGTGAAACATGGGGGAGGAACTTCTACAAGGCTTATTCCATAAAGTGGCTACCGGGAGTTTACGCCCTTCTCTAGTCCAATGGAAGATTGTCTGGTCTACGGGTTTCCGGCATAGACACTGGAATTTTTTATTCTTCTTTGTTTGACTGGTTTTCGAATACGACTCCATAGACAGGAAACCCAACGCGATATCTACTAGGCTGCTGTTGTCCATATATTAATATTTTCATATATTACCGTTGAATATTTAAGGTAAATTACAAATTGAAAAAAATCATACATTCAGAACAGTGAATTATACAATTGCATGAATACAGTGAATTATGCAATGCTCACAAAATAATGTTATTAAGTATAATGAGATATTTTGAATGTTGACAAATGAAGAGTTATTTACTCATCGTCGTAGGGTTTTGTAAATCGTACTTTGACGCAATTTAAATTATTTAAACTGAAACTTTAGTTAAAAAATGTGTATACCATACAGTTTTATTATTATTGGAGAGATTAATTAAAAATATGTTCACATTTATTTATTTAGGCAAATAATCATATTATAAGTCTATAACTATCAAAATACAATGTCCAATTTAGTTTCTCAAATAGACTTTTTTACATAATGTGCCCCACATTGTATAGAAATTGAACAAAGCAAAACTTATAAGCAATATTGACCAAGAAAATGCATTCTACATTAGATTATAAGGTTATAGTAGGGACAGAAAAAAATTTAATTAAATTCAAATAAAAGTTTTTAAAACTATACGTAAATAAATAAACTAAAGAAAAAAATCAGCTTCTTTAGGAAATTTATATATATTATATATATATAGTATAATAAAAACATTTGCGTCCAGATGTGTTTAGTTATGTTATGTAGAAACCCTGTTTTAAAAATTTCTCTTGTTACCAGGAGGATTGACTTCAGAGACGAAGGTAAAGTAGAGCTTATTTATTTGTTCTTCTGCATCGAAGCAAGTGTTTCATTGTTTAAAAAGAAGTTCTGGTATTGTTGATAAAATTAAGAATGTAACGGTGACTCCCACATGACAAGAGTCACTTTCTTTAAATTTGTTAAATATTGTATGTTTCTAATTGTATGTATGTGGTGTAAATAAAGCTGCGAGTTCTCCAACCTGTGCTTCAAGTATCTCAATCCAATAACACCCAGTTACAATCTGGTTGCCCAACCTGCACACTACAAGAATATATTATTAGGAAATTTGCAGGAAAAATAATACCCGACGGCCACTAAATACATCAGTTTTTAAATGAATGTACATTTAGATTATAGTACCTCGTGTTTTCGATATGGAAAAATAGAAATGAAAGCTAAAAAATTTTAAAATTTTGAAAAATTCAATCATTCAATCGCGTCGCAACTTCATTGACACCCTTTTGATGTCGACTTATTTAGTCTTGTCTTTGAACTTTTTTTTTTTGTCCTCATTTGACCCTCTTTTGGAAGATACTTGAAATATCAATTCGAAGCAAAGTGGTCAGATGATATCTAGAGCTACTTAAAAAAATTATGAAAACACTTCCAGTCTTTTCTAAGGTGAGCTTTGATACACTTCAAGTAAGCACTTCAGTTTTGTTTATATAGGATTATTTTTGTGTACATTTTATTCAAAAGTTTAAAAAACTAAAAGATGATTAAGGAATTGAACATTACTTAAAACTAATACAGAAAAAAAATTTAATGTAGGTGGAAAATCCTAATTAACTGCTTTATTATTATTATTTCTGGAATTCTTTATAAGCAAAGGGAAAAATTACTAGTATTTTTACTATTGAAAAGATCTTTTATTTATGTTGCTGTTCTAATGCAGTTGCCAATACATAAACAGTTAATCCTTTTGTCATAAGCAAGGGCTGCACCGCTATTACTCAATTAGCACTACCCAGGAGGCACGCGTAACTTGAAGATAGGCTACGGACGCGAGTAACACTACCCCCACAACGCTCTACGATCCTATTACACCCGTACCTACGGTTTAAAGCGGATTCCGAACCCCTACGAATATCCATGGCACCGCCGGGACTCGAACCCGAACCCTGCTCCAGAGTGCCAGAGAGAGATCTTTATCTTTATATAACTTGAGAGAAAATTTATCTTTATATAACTTGAGAGAAAATTTATCTTTATATAACTTGAGAGAAAATTTATCTTTATATAACTTGTTAAATAAAAGAAGATACAGTTAAGTTCTCTAAGAAGTTACAGTTCTCTTGTTAACTTACAGTATGTAAGAGTAATTCTCTATCGTTTTATTATTTTATCCCTTGCTTTCAATACAGCCGT
Organism: Caerostris darwini; assembly: GCA_021605075.1. Lineage (NCBI taxonomy): Eukaryota > Metazoa > Arthropoda > Arachnida > Araneae > Araneidae > Caerostris > Caerostris darwini. The sequence goes on from BPLQ01008211.1 coordinate 21,153, forward strand.
GATAGTTTGGAAATACCAGTATTAAAAATGTGTAGATATCTTTGAACAATTTCTGGAGTCGTCAGTTATACAACATGTATCAGTATATATATGAAGAGAGAGAGATTTGGCCCGCGGGCCCTAGTTTGGAGACGCAATATCAGTAGATTGCGTCTGAACTTGCGTTATGAGTAGTAGTAACAAAATCAACAAGAACTTTGAATTTGAAAATATGCAAGCACATTATTTTCGAAAAGTCGTAACCTTCGACCAATTCTGCGGCCTGATGGCCAAGTAGTTAGCGCTCTGGCGTTTGGAACCACAGGCTTCAGGTTCGAATCCTGATAGTTTTATGTACGTTTGTTAGTGATTTGGAATGGTTGGTCCCGATCTAATTAGACCAAAGTGCGCAAAAAAAAAAAAAAAAAAATAGAATGACAAACCAAATTAAATCAACTATTTCAGCTGACTATTTTTTTGTCATAAATGTAGCTTATTAATTGTTATTTAAGTAAAACCTCAAAAGTAAAATAAGTAAAAAGTAAGTAAATTTTTTTTATATTACTTGTTTATTATTATTTTAGATCAGGGGTCTCCAAACTACGGCCCGCGGGCCAAATCCGGCCCGACAATGTCGTCAATCCGGCCCGCGACAGCAAAGAGCTTATTGTTGCTGTAATAAGTTGGATAGAAAAAACCACAGAATGATAATAAATCGGTTTTATTTATTTGCTAGGTAAAGCTTAATGACAACCATAATACGCAGAAAATTTAACTTAAGCATAATAAATAATTGAAATGAATCCCACTAACATTATAAACTAGTGAACATTATGCCTTCTTATTTCCGCTTTTAACCACTATATGTCAAGTGTCACGGTCGTATCGATACACACAATAGTAATTGTAGTAATTGAACCAGCGAATTCAGCAAGGGCATGCTCGCTCAGAGCGCGTACTCGGCAACTGGTCTAGAAATTATAGATAATGGCAGAAAAATTAAAACGGGTTTGGCCCTCGGTACTTACTGGAGTAAACAGTATGGCCCGAAGGCTGGAAAGTTTGGAGACCCCTGTTTTAGATGAAGAATTGATTTATTTCTGCAGGAATAACAAGTATTATATATAAAAAGAATTTTAAATCAATTCCTACTTTTTTTTCCCTCTATTGCAGAAAGTCCTTTATAAATAATTTTCATTCATTTTTTTAAGTTTATCTGGCGCCATCTATTGGTTGATACATGCAATTTAAATCTAAAATAAAACCTAAAATTAATTAATTCAATTTAATTACTGAATTAATATTTGAAAAAACTGCACAATATAAATAATGCGTTTCTTTTAATGCGTCTAATAAACTTACATGTGAATAGGATCTTTTCACTAAAATCGCTTCGAGTTGTTGGTAATTTTTTTTTTGTTCCAATGCAGCTGGCAAACACTTAGACAGCTTGGTCTTGGATGCCTTAAGGCAAGCGCTGCACAGACGTTACTCACTTTGCATTACCCAGGGGGCGCGGGTAACTTGAAGGTACGGACGCGGAGTAACGATGCTCCCGCAACGTTCTACGATCCTATTAGGACCGGGACCTACAGTTTAAAGTGGATTCCGAACCACTACAAACATCCATGGGCACCGCCGGGACTCGAACCCGAAACCTGTGGTACCGAGCGCCAGAGCGCTGGCCACTCGGCCATTCACGCCCGAGTTTCTGGTAATACGAATGAAAAAAAATTCGAGTGCAAAGGGTTAATGAATTAATATTTGAAAAAGTGTATTCACATCCAGTGTCATCCACTACAAGTTCAAAAAAAAAATGTATTTGAACATGAGTGGATGAATAACAAGTATTTTATGAACGATTGAAAATTTGAACAAGATATATGTAGGGAGAGTGTGAGCCAATAGAAGGAATTGAAAAAGAGAAATGAAAATTTCTCGATCGGTGTGTTTTTGATGAACGCCAGAATGTTAGCGGAACAGAGAGGGGGGGATTCTCTGCTGTCATCTGGCGATTATTGAAGGCGTGTCCATTCGTTCCAATCCCGGACGACAATTCCCCCGGTTCTCGTTCAGGCCGGACTTAATGGATTCGTCCGATAACGAGCCCGGATTGGAGGCTAATGCCTTTTAAGGTGCCCCCGGGGACTCTTTCTGGGAATGGTGGAACCGCACCTAATAATGGACGATTTAAAATTGCATTGGGTGTTATGGATTGTTTTGAGTAAATGCTTATAGATGGGCGATCTTTATCAAGTTGTGGGTGGTAATAGAGTAGATGCTTTGGTAAAGGATCAGAGTTCTGTTCAGTGAATGATGGATTAAATAGGTCTTTTTTCAACACAATGCATTTCCGTCTATGTGCTATCATAGGTTGACAAAACTTTTCAAGTGTGTATATTATAATCTGTCGTAAGAGATTTAAAGTAGGCATTTATTAGTTTTAAGATAATTCAATTTGCTTATAATGTTCTGTAAGCAGTCTTCATCATTTTCAATAAGATGATTACTAGTTTCCTTAGAATCATATGCATTATAATGCATTATAGACAATTTAGTTACTATATATAGATTGAAATTTAAATCTTCAGTTTTACTAACTATGATCCACGAAAAAATATGGTTTTCCAAACATGATAAAAATTCCAATTCGTTAAAATATTAAAAAAACTGCATTAATAGAACTTTTAATGATAAGTCCAAATGCCAGTTATAAGACTAACAGAACGTTTAATTACTACTATTAAGCTAATTTTTTTGTTATTATACAAGCCTTCAATACATTTCATAATAAATACTTCATACTACAATTGAACCATTACTACAATTACGATCATGAATGTCTATTTTAGCCTATCATTTGTGGTTTAACTTAAATTTCTATGTGAAATAGGCTTAGCTAATTACTATTTTATGTACTTTTTTTTTTTTTTAAATATTTATTAGTTTCACCTGTATGTTTGTATGTATTTGACTTTTTCCCTGAATCTGCGGCTCTTATATACCATATTTAAACTGCAAAGAAACATTTACAGGCATCTTTCAAAAAAAAAAAAACATTTTATAATCGTTTCATCTGTATGTTTGTTTTAACTGACTCTTTGGGCTCGAGCCTACATAGCCTTTGTTTTACTCACAATTACATTATTGTAAAAAACTATAGTTCCACTTCTCCATACCGGGACCTCATTTAAATATTATAGTTTAAAAACACTAAAAACATGCTTTTAGAGTTAATCAAATAAAAGTAAAAATAAAATGAATAGTTTAAAAACTCAAAAAATTAAAAAAAAAAAAATAAATGAATAGTTTTAAAAAACTAAAAAACACGCTTTTAGAGTTAATCAAACTAAAAAGTAAAAAATAATTGTTAACATAAGAATAAAATGACTGACGAGAAAATGAATGGCACTGTTCTAAAAGCGTGGGGTGCTTTGTATGACATTTTAAAACTAACTCTGCATTTCGGAAGGAAACTAGGGGAAAATTATAACGATTGACAGTGACATTCATTTTCTCGTCAGCCATTTTATTCTTATGTTTTGCTCACTTTTGTTTGATTAATTAAAATTTTTTAGTTTTTTAAAACTATTCATTTATTTTATTTATCATTTCTGTCCATTGAAGAGTCATATTAACTTTTTATTCGTTTCCAAACATGACAAATTAAATTTGGAAGCGTTAGGTTTAAACACATAATTCTCAATGCAAAATCATGTATAAGCGTAGTAATTAATTTTACTCGTTGTTACAATAGTTTCAATGCAATTCATACTTGGTTCGCATCAAATTTCAGGGCATTTGTATATTTTATTTGTTAATTTTGTTGCAGATTACATTTTTACTTGTTACTTTAGGGAAAAAGAATATCATTCTGTTATGATGTAATCCAAATTTTTGGTACGTTTTTGTTTGCCAAAACCATATATATATATAAATTCTAAATTATACGTCAGTTGCCTTTCTCAAATATTTGAAATAAACTCAGCCTCTGTTCCATGTGAACTAGTAAAGTATATATATTGAAATTATTTTTGTACATGAATTAAAGAGGATTTATTTACATACCCCCTTCCTTTTTTTTTTTTGCTGTTTGATTCGATAATTTTGTTGAAAATTAAGCTATCTGCAGCAATCTGAAAGGTCTGCAAACAATGATTTATTGAACATCAGATTGATAATAATAAAGCTATCCATTCTATTGAATAGGATTAAATCACTAACCTGAGATCACTAATATCACTTTAATCACTAATTATACCAAATAGGATTAAATCACTAAGCTAAGATCACTGATATGACTAATTATACTGAATACGATTAAATCACTAATCTAAGATCACTGATATCACTTTAATCACTAATTATACTGAATAGGATTAAATCACTAAGCTAAGAACACTGATATCACTAATTATATCGAATAGGATTAAATCGCCAAAGAAATCATTAAATTATTACCATGAATCATTAAAATATTGGCATCAGAATAAACATCTTTTGATTTTGGACAAGGTGCTGTCCAATCGTGTACATTTTCATAATGGGAAGAAAGTATATATAATTAATAGTATAAATCATAATCCAGAAGATAGTAAAATTCTTTGCAAGTATAGAAACACAGACGTTTTCAAATCTAGAAACACAGTCAATATCTGTCTACATGGTAAATCATGGAATTCTAGAACAATTCAATTTTGTTCTTTATCTAGAAGGATTTCGTCAATTTTGTTTATCTCCTCTTATATCCTGCCAAATGGGCCTGAATTGGCCAGTGGCTAGCGCTCTGGCGGTCGGTACCACAGGTTTCGGGTTCGAGTCCCGGCGGTGCCATGGATGTGTGTAGTGGTTCGGAATCCACTTTAAAAAGTAGGTCCCGGTCCTAATAGGATCGTAGAGCGTTGAGGGGGCATTGTTACTCCGCTTGTGGCTTATCTTCAAGTGACACGCGCCCCCTGGGTAATGCAAAGTAAGTAACGTCTTTGCAGCGCTTGCCTTAAGGCATCCAAGACCATGCTGTTTAAGTGTTTGCCAGCTGCATTAGAAAGAAGAAAAAAAGAAAAGAATATTATAAATTAATAAAGGCATTTATTTCTATCACTTTACAAACCAGTCGCTTAATCACGTTGTATTTCTATCATTTCTAGTTTTTTTGTTTTATGCATATTTTGTAATGTGTCTAGTAATTATCTAAGAAATATTTAGCTATTTATAGACAATTTAGTTACCTGTTAAAATAAATCTTCAGATTTACTTTTCCTCTAAAAATTTTATTGTCATGGAACATGACAAATAGAAATAAAGATTGTTGTTAGTCAAATAGTTGTAAGACTGGGAATTTCATCCTAACAATATTGTTTCTTAAACTCATGTAATACAATATATAAATATACAAATATGATTTCTACTTATTAATTGCATCTGAATATTTCTATGTGATCTTAGTCTTAGGTCGGCAACCTGCGGCTCGCGACCCACATGCGGCTCTTTGGATGTGAAGCTGCGGCTCTTTAGTTCCATATGCAAATATTATTTATTTTATCAAAAAAAAAAACATTTAAAAATCGTCCTGAATCGATTAACGAGGATTAGGCACTTATTCTATCTCTCAGCCACTTGTATTCGCTTTTTTTACCACACCCTCAGCCTTGTTTGCTCAAATGTATGTTATTATTTTTTTATTTTAAGTACAAGTTACATTGTTTAGTAAAGTTTAAATTTTCTACTTGAATAACCATGCAAAGCCATCGCTCCCATTGAATTTGTTTGCTCAATTGTTTGTTATTGAAGTACAAGTTAGTGTTGTAAGTAAATGTTTAACTGTTTTAATTTTTTAGTTAAATAATAAGTAATTATCTAATAATGCCATATATATATATATATTATCTAATTTGTTGTGAAAAATACTACTTATATATGAATAAATAGATATTTTTTCTTATGAATAAATAGATTTTTTTTTTTTTAATCAAAAAACTTCATTTATGCGAGTACTATTTATTGTTAGCAAGAAAACATTTTGTAGCTCTTTAAAAACTTTGAAATTTTGTAAATTGTAATTTTTGACTCTTCCGACTCAAAAGGTTGCCGACCCCTGGTCTAACCCATTTAAGTGGAAATCAAATGAAGCAATTTAAAGCTCCAGCAAGATGATATCGATTTTGATTACTCTGATGTACAAGATGATTTTTCTCTGAGTATGACTTACTTTGTAGTTTTTCATCTCCATTACTAGGCATTTTTATATGGCTCCAAGTGGTCTTACAAAGATATACACTCAAGAGCCAAAGCATTATGACCACCTGTCAATAACGAGTTGGCCCACCTTTGGCGAGCAACACAGCTTCAACCCGCCTCGGCATGGATTAATACCACCACTTAATACCAGTTAAATACCACTTCCACCTGATCACGTGCCTTCCACGTCATCCAGGCGAGTTCATTGCAAAATGTGGGGGTCATAATGTTTGGGGGTATATAAAATAAACTCAACTTTATCCAGGATGTAGCATGGGGATTTTTTGGCGCAACAATTTGACACGAATTCTCCCAAGGTGACAACTGTTCACAATTTCCTCCAAAGGAAGGGCTTTTTGGTATACAGTTTCGCCATTATCCAAATTAAAGAATGTTTACACTGGAGATGCTTCTCAATTTAGTCTTTCGCACTTACACTCAAGAGCCAAAACATTATGACCACCCCTACATTTTGCAATGAACTCGCCTGGAGGACGTGGAAGGCACGTGATCAGGTGGAAGTGGTATTTAACTGGTATTAAGTGGTGGTATTAATCCATGCCGAGGCGGGTTGAAGCTGTGTTGCTCGCCAAAGGTGGGCCAACTCGTTATTGACAGGTGGTCATAATGCTTTGGCTCTTGAGCGTATATTGGACAGCAAGACAGCGTATGACCGATTGGCCCAGGTTGGGTATAGGATAAAAAAAAAGATCTACAGTTTCATCCTGCATAGCCCAGACCTAAACATGAAAGCTTTCATGTTTTCCTTTGTTGTTTCAAATTCGGTCATTAATCTTGAAACCTCAACAGCCTTCCAAGCCAATACACCAAACAAATATTATTTTTCCCTTTATGTTGCCGGTAAATATTTATGATAATTTACAAATGAAAAGTTTTAAGCATTCAGAACATACTGGACATCACACTTCTCACAATTTTTTTTTTAATATTTATTTTTAGTTGGACAGTGAAACTAAACATTTTAATTATATAATATTTACAAAGCAATGCAAACACTTCCCAACACTTCATCTAATCACGACAAATTGAAATGAACACCCCCATTGGTTGAAACTGGAATGATTTTCCGAACTTATGTATTTATTGTGCTCTCCCCTTTATAGACTTGACAACATTTGAATTAAAAATTGCATTATTACTTAAATTTGCATAATATATACCTGCATGTTCATAATTAACTAAAATTATAAATAATAAATATTATATATAAATAAATTTTCATAATTAATTATTTTTTGCATAACAACAGCCCCATGGTGGATTAAGACCGTTTGCATACTGGCAGCTTTCAAGACAGGTTTTTTTTGTCGCTCTATGGTCAGTGTACACTTTGGGCTAATTAGATCGGGACCTACTGTTTAATGTGAATTCCAAACTATTAACAAATAGCCATGCCACTGCCAGAATTTGAACCTGAAGCCTGTGGCCAAAGGCCAGGGCACTACTCAATTGGCAATCAGGCCGCACTTTCAAGACAGGATATATGCACTTTTTAAGAGGTAGGGTTGTCAGCTCTACGCCCAACAATTATATTAGACAGAGATCTACGAATTAAAGTGGATTCCGAACTACTACAAACAACCATGGCACCGCCTGGATTCGAATCCGAAACCTATGGCACCGAACACCAGAGTGCTAGTTACTCGGCCATCAATTCCTTTTGCATAATTTTGTTGCTTGATGGCCAATTAGATAGCGCTCTAGCCTTTGGTGACATGGGTTTCAAGTTCGAATCCTGGCGGTAGCATAAATGTTTGAGAGTGTTTCGGAATCCACGTTAAACTGCAGGTCCCGGCTTAATTAGTCTAAAGTATGCACAAAATGACCTCAGAACGACAAAACAAACTTTTTGCATAATTAATAATTAAAAATAATCAATAATAAAATTCATTGAATAAACTTATTTTCAATGAATTTTATTCAACACAACATTATAGCATTATAGATATTTTCACTACAATTAAAATTATTATTAGTAGTAAATATTCAACAACATCTGTGAATTAATCTGTCAAATATGATGTTTCATGGTCAAAGAATTGGTATTGTATTAGATACTATTCATACTAAAACAATAGAAATTTATCAATAACGAAAACTACTTACACGTATTCCTACTCAGAAATTCATTACATCATTATCAATCGTATAGAGGAAAAACCGCATTTGAAAGAATATTAGTTATCGGTAACCCTTCTCCTACAACAATAAGCATTATCTTCCTGAACTCTTAATACTTATCACCGACACTCCATTATTATTATTGTATTTCTATGTTCAATATCGGTTGTTAATATTTCATTCAAAGAAACAGTTCATTATTGTTTATTATGTAGCTAAGGGGTTTGTTATGAGGTAACTAAGCGCCTTATTTAACATCAATGGCACGTTAAATGTTTCTTAACTAATTTTGACAAATTAATTATTCATGTACACTGGAATGGAATATTTTTTAATTTATTTTAAAAGGCATGAAAAATAATGCAATGGTGTTCTTCAAAACAAAAAGATAAAAATTTCAGAAAAGCAATCATTCTATTGCATCGGAAATTTAAAGTAAATTTTCAATTTATTTCTAATATTTCTTTTAAAATGTACATCAAAAATGCATTTGCATTTGCATTCTTATACTTTTCGAATATTAAAAATTGATGTTAAAGCATTTTATTTCAAAATTGTTAACGTCGCCATTTTTACTTGACGAACGGGAATATTTTTATTTAAAGATACTCTTGTAAAATTCATTTCAGTGTATATTGTCAGCTAGTTTAGAAATTAAAATGGCAAAAGTTGAAATTTATAAAAGAATTTCAACAATAACTTTTAGTTTTCCCTTTCAGAAATCTTTCTTGTTTTAGGAAATAAGAGAGAAAATTAGGCTGTTTTTATTTATTTTTTGCACAAACTATTCATTATCAACGGTTTAAATATAGGAAAGAAAAAGAATTTGGAACTTTTTAATACATATCTCCCATAAACTCTTTCGATTTTTGCCAGGGAGAAAACATGCATTCTTTAAAAAAAATAACTGTTATAGATACTTGCTAAAAAATGACCGAGTATGAAAAAGGACTGTATTTTGGGATTTGCATAAATATTATAATTATATAACAAAAAAAAACTGTAACAAAATTCAAATTCAAGTTTTATAAAACTAAGAATATTGTTGAACTTCATGAAAAGGGTTGTTCTAATTAATATATTTTTTTATTTTGAATTATGAGTTTAATATAATTTAAAGTAAATAGAAATTTCTATAAAAATATAATCAATACTCTTAAAATATTATCAATAATTTGCAAAATGGATTGATATTTTTAAGAGTTTTTTTTATACAGAAAAAAAATTCCTTGAAAAATTTAAAGTAAAAATTGCAAGGGTTTTTTTTTGTAAAAAAACTTATATAATCAGTACGAAATTTGATTAAAAAGCTTTTAGAATAACAAAAATACTATTATAATAAAATTTTCAAATCAGAAAACTCCTTAACTAAGTGATGACTGAACAGTTTGTTATCGATTAATTTTTTTTTAATGTAAAAAATATTTTAGGCATTTTGTTTTCAAAACTTTCCTTTTTTAATACGCTTTTATTAGCTTCACCTGTATGTTTGTATGTATGTATGTATGTTTGTATGTAACTCACTTTTTGGGTTCGATTTTGGGACTGATGGCTCCATCTACTG
>BPLQ01008214.1:0-65264 GCA_021605075.1 Caerostris darwini
GAAATTCTACCTCTTTTCCAGTTCACCCATTGTTGCAAAATCATTTCTGATATATGTATTTTTCTCTGTTTTTATTTAATTTTTTGTGTAACAAAATGTGGTAGTTGATAGAGTTGCAAACAATATTTTAAAAAATATGACATGAAACAGGACATGCTCTTTTAAAAGAACTGATATGAACTTATATTTATGTAAGCATATTAGATTATGCAATGTATTACGCATAATATACCGCTATTTCAGATTTTTATTTTATCTTTCAATTATATTCCTTTAAATGTGCGCCTATTTCTTCAAAATTAAATCAAGCAATACATAAGACATATACATCTTTTGTTTCCAGTTATGGGCTTGATTTGATCTTTTTTTTCTAGTTTTAATTTCTTTTTGTATAACAGACTGATTAAGTTATACAAATTATTTCAAAAATTAGATTTCTGGGGTATCGATTTTTTAAGCACTGAAAATTGAATGTTAAAAAATTATTAACTTGATTAATAAATGATTAATTTGATTGCTATTAAACAATTAAAGTTGTTATTGTTTTATTACAGAAATTTAAATACATTTCATGTAAACTTATTTGAAAATAAAAGTATTAAATTGTTTTAGACTAGTATTTTAAACTAGTTTTCCAGTATTAAATTGGTTATTTGAGTATTAAATTATTTAGACAAATTTTAAGTAAGAACTTGTTTTTAAACCTAATTTTCACTTCATTTGCAATTAAATTTAAAAATACGACGGTGTTTTTGAAAGATAACATTAGAATAATATTTTATATTTTTGTTAGTGAAAAAGTGTTATTAATAAAGATTATACAAAAATTATTTGGAAAAAAAAGTATAGAAAATAGAAATGATTTATAAAGATCGCTGATTTTAATTATGTTTACTGTATTAAGTTTCGGTTTTTATTGAATGTACTTTATGGATATAAATAAAAATTGAAATTCATCGTAAAAAATAATTTTTTTTCAAATTAAAGAATAGGTTTAATCATATATGGTAAGAATTCTTTTAAAAATATTTCATTACAACATTTTTTACTTTTTGTAATTCCATCATTTTTATCAATTTCAAAGCAGAATATTTAATGTAGTATATATTTTCATTTTTTGTCCATAATCTATGAAAGAATTAATTCTATAAAATGGTTATAAATCAAAAAATAATTATACCATAAACGCATATTTTTCTGTCCACGAAACAAAAGAAACAATAAATTTAAAAAATGTAATGGCACTTAAAAAGTAGAAAATAATAATAAAAAAAAAAAAATCTTCAATTATTTAAAAACTGTTTTAAAAATCCCAGGCCAATCTTTTTTTATTTTTCCTAGATCCATTTTCTTCAAAAATATTTTCATTTTTTGAAAAAAAAAAATGTTTTAAATTACTTTAGAAATCTATAATTACCAAAATTACAGAAAAAATATTAATTAAAATAATATAGAGGCTAAATATGGTTATGACACATTAAAATGAGAAATTATAACCTAACCGCCTAATTGGATTTTAATCCAAAAACTAAAATCATGGAAAATATTTTTGACAAAAGATTTCTACAGTTAAATTTTCTTATAATGATATATTTCATTTACAATATAGAATTATTTTATTACATTACTTTCTAAGAATTATTTTTTAAAACTTTATAGAACTCTTTTTTCATCGCACTTGGCTTATCAAAAACACAATATTTAATTAATTAAATAAAGTAGCATAACTTTTAAGTGCAAATATTAATTGATTAGTATACATTACTTAAATTAGAGTACACTTAAATTTACATTTAGAATAATTTACTCTAAATTAACGCTTAAAACTTAATTTAGCACACATTAATTTAGAGTACATATTAATTAATTTGGAGTACATTTAAATTTACACTTAGTAGTCATGTTTAAAATTAATATGTGAAACTTAATTTAGTACACAGTAATTAATTTAGAGTACACTTAAATTTACACTTAGTACACTTTACTCTAAATTAATGCGTAAAACCTAATTTAGTACACAATAATTAATTCATAGTACACATTAATTAATTTAGAGTACACTTCAGTTTTCACTTAGTATTTTTTACTCTAAATTAATGCGTAAAACCTAATTTAGTACACCTTAATTAATTTAGAGTACACGTTAATTAAATGCTTTTCAAATTAAGTTTTCCAGAAATTTTCAGTATCAAAAATAGTTTGAGATATAAACATATTTGTTTTTGAAGCTGGAAATTTTTTGATAACGAACATGAATAATAATTGAATGTATTTCTGTAAATTGATGACTCGAATGAAACAATCGATAATCAATAGGGAAGAGAATGAGTTTTGTAAGTGACCTAGAGATAAATATACAAGTGGATGATTGGATCTTATGTAAAAGAGTAGAGGAAATAACAGTTACGCAATCCCACGAACGAGCTAATTTATATAACAGGACTTTAAACCAAAGCCCTCGACAAAAATAAGAATTACTCTTAGTCATGTGAAGAAAAACTCGTGACTTAGCAAACTTGAAAATCTACATCTACTTAGTGAAGTGAGTTTTTTTTAAACACTTCATTTGCAACTATTACGTTAATAACGCACCTTGCATATGCGTCATGTATTTTGCATGTGTCAGATAGATATAATTACGGCGCACAGCTGTCACTTATATTTCTGCTACAAAAGAATGGTTTTTGGCAAACAAATATGCAAAGCTAACTAACAAGGAAAATATTAAATCAAATTATGTAAATAAATCCTTTATATCTGTTACGTATTACTTTAATAATAGCTGCTAAAAATATTAGCATTTCAAAGTAGATAATTAACATCTTGCTCAAAATTGCTTGGGCATAGCTGAACAATAATTCTCACTAACTTGTTAAAAATTAATTTTGATTATGGTGAACAGTTACCTTTCCAAGCGCTCGATGAATTGTTGTTTTTGTTTACTTAAATAATATTATTTGTTATGTTTCATAAATCAAGTAAATAAAATTGAATACAAAGAAATATAGTTAAGTAATTTTTCATGATAGTGGGTTTCATTTAATCACAACTCATAATGATTTTGTGAATTGGCAAAGTTAAAGAATTTCTGATGATAAATAAATAATGATAAGTTGTGCGTATTCGATTGAGGAAAACATTTATTTGAAAAAAAAGTTATTATTATTTAAATACAAGCCATGGTGATAATATACATATTTGGTATAGGATAGAAATTGATTGTTAGAATTTTTTTTTATGTAACTGAAAAATTTTAAACCTGCTTTTTTTGCTGCTGTTGTTCTTATTGCGCTTTCATGTGCAATAATTACATTAAAAGTAATTTTTAAGTCATTAATAATTCTCGCACCTTGCATATGCGCCATGTATTTTGCATGTGTCAGATAGATATAATTACGGCGCACAGCTGTCACTTATATTTCTGCAACAAAAGAATGGTTTTTGCCAAACAAATATGCAAAGCTAAATAACAAGGAAAATATTAAATCAAATTATGTAAATAAATCCTTTATATCTGTTACGTATTACGTTAATAATAGTTGCTAAAAATATTAGCATTACAAAGTAGATAATTAACATCTTGCTCAAAATTGCTTGGGCATAGTTGAACATTATTTCTCACTAACTTGTTAAAAATTATAATTTTGTTATTGTAAACAGTTACATTTTCAAGCGCTCAATGAATTGTTGTTTTTGTTTACTTAAATAATATTATTTACTTTAATAATTAATTTAACTATTATGTTAATAATAGCTGCTAAAAATATTAGCATTACGGAGTAGATAATTAACATCTTGCTCAAAATTGCTTGGGCATAGTTGAACAATATTTCTCACTACCTTGTTAAAAATTAAATTTTGTTATTGTAAACAGATACCTTTACAAGCACTCAATGAATTGTTGTTTTTGTTTACTTAAATAATATTATTTATTATGTTTCACAAATAAAATTAATAAAATTAATAATAAAATTAATAAAATTGAATACAATAATAATAGCTACTAAAAATATGATATACTATATATATAATATATACAATAATATTAAATAAAAACTAGCCTCCAATAATAATAGCTACTAAAAATATAATATACTATTTATAAAATATAAGTATAATATAATTCCAAGAGCACAATGACTTGTTGTTTTTGTTTACTTAAATTATATTATTTGTTATCTTTCACAAATCAAGTAAACAAAATTAATAAAACTGAATACAAAGAAATATAATTAAGTTATTTTTCATGAGAGTAGGTTCCATTAAATATTTTAATACTCATACAAATTTCTTGAATTGGTAAAGTCAGAGAATTGCTGATGATACATAAATAATGATATTAAGTTTGTTAAAGTTGTGCGTATTCGATTGAGGAAAACATTTATTTGAAAAAAAAAGTTATTATTATTTGAATACAAGCCATGGGATAGTATAAGTATTTGGTATAGGGTAGAAATTGATTGTCAGAATTTTTTTTCTGTAACTAAAAAAAAATGTTAATCCTGTCTCTTTCGCTATTGTTGTTCTTGTTGTATGCACTTTCATGTACTGGCTTAATAGGTACTACTGTGTTCAAAAAGTGAGACCAAGTTTCAATTTAAAATTCCCAGGGCTTATAAAATTTCAATTTTTTTCTTTATTTTTAGATTGCTGGCACTGTCTTTGTCATCTGTGTGAAATTTGACGTCAAAATATTCCTTAGTGTTTGAGTTACGCTTGGCTTTGTGAGACGCTAAAACTGATTCCGGCGGTTTTTGAAATGTCTGAATTAATTGAGCAAAGAACTTGCATTAAATTTTGTTTGCGGAAACCTATAGAATGTTACAGAAGGCATCCGGTGAGCATTCCTATATCAGAAAGAAATGTTTAGAAGTGCCATAAACAATTCAAAGAAGGCAGAGAACTCGTTGAAGACGAAGAACCCTCTGGTCGACCATCACCCTCAACCGTCGAAGCTCACGTCCAAAAAATTAAAGATTTGGTGCTTGCAAACCGTCTATTTACAATTGCTGATGATGTTGAAATTTCAAAAGGATCGGTCAATTTCATTTTGAGTCTCAAACACGTCAAATCTCGATTAGTACCGAAAACATTGAATGCGCCAACTCACAATGAATTGATTCTTCGTGACTTCTTCGCCAAAAATGAAACCCATATCGTTCCACAACCACTGTATTCACACCGTGCGACTATTCCCTAAACTGAAAAGACCACTCCGGGGACACCGTTTTGAGTCTATTGAAGAGATTCAACGTTAATCGCCGCTCGCTTTGAAGGCTATCCCTACCGATGACTTTTTAGCATGCATTGAGGATTGGTAAAAAAGTTGGCATAAATGCACTGTGTCCGGAGGGGATTAACTACTTTGAAGGCGAGGAAATAAATTTGGAAGTATAAATAAAGAGTTGTTGAAAAAAAAAATAGTTGGTCTTACTTTTTGGGCACAGTAGTAGTGATAATTATGTTGTTAAACTATAATAATTATGTTGTATGTCTGTTCTCATTGGAGATAGGGCTCTTTTGGGCTATTGAGCTCCGTTAAATCAACGACCTGGATAACTCGGCGCCACTAGAAAAAAAAAGAGCTGGCTGATCTTGCTCTAAGGTCTCAGTTTGACATCGAGAAATAAGTCACTTCATCTTTGAATGTGAGGGACAGCTGGTCGAAAATGGGGTCAGCGATAATCTTTTTGATGTGCATGACACACACGGAAGGTTGTGAAAAACCGGCTTTTAATTCGTTCGATTTATGTTTTGTAGAACAAAAATCGAAAAGTACTCCTCGTCCTTTGAAAAAAGGAAGAAAAAAATAATATTTAATCAAAGTAGAAAAAGAGATAGATATATAATATATAAATATATATTTCGATTAATTTGCCTCGACCGGCAAATTAAAATTCTATCCGCGGGCCGTAGTTTGCCCATCCCTGGTGTAGATGTTCCTCGAGCGTTGTGATATTTTGAATGGTCTGTAGATGGATACATTTAAATTAAATCTATTCGATTCGATAATAAATAAATCTATTTGATTCGATTATTCAACATTAATTGGCCTACAATGCTAACAATATTTAGCAATCAATATGAACCACAACAATGAACTAAATCATGTTCTATAAAGAAGTTCGCTACTGGCGGTTACTTAGGCTTCAAATTTAAACCTCCATACTTAAATTTTATTGAACTTTTACAAAGAAAATAGAGTATGATAATTAATTTTTTCTTATTTGCCAAAAAAATATCTGTGCTGTAATCCAAGTATTGAAGATAATTTTTTTTTCAAAGTTGTTCCCTGATTTGTAAGACAACTACAATACATTTAATAATAATATTAAAAGTTTGTGATTCTAATGTGGGCATTATTGGTTTTACACAACATAAAAATTGAACAAAATGCGTGTTTCGAATAACATAGATAATATTTAACAAACATATTGCATATTAATGAGGCCCTTTTAATAGCATAAAAAGATTTCAAAGTAAAGGAAAGTAATTAGTTGAATGAACCTCCATACAAAAATCTGAATAATTTAAATGACAATTGCTGAAGGTTTCTTGGTTAGAAGAACAAGAAAAAAAAAACCCAGTGAATTAAATAATCAAACTGACTTACAATGTTACGATCAAATACATTCAAAAGGAATAATTTGCATGTAATTATTGATTATTATCGTTATTAGATTGATCAAAATTCACTTTTTAAAATTTTTTTCTGTTTATTAATATTGTAAATGATGAATTTTCAATGAATGAAAGTGCATATCTAAACTTTCTACAGGGACAGCTTTAAAAATTATAGAAATACTGAATAAAATGGAAAAATTGAACAGATAATGCGAATGACATTATGTCTGACTAGAAGAAGATAAATATAAGAATTTAAGGGTAAATTTCATAGTTCACTGATTTTTTGGTACAATTTAGTTCAATAAAATTGGTAGTTCACCGATTTTTTTAACTTAAATTATTAAAATTTTATGAGAAATATTGCAATTTAAATGAGTGAGGAAAACTTCTCAAATGAAACGTTGAAAGAAGTTATCTATAGTTAAGACCTATATATGTTATTATATATGACTTTATGTTATCTATATATGACCTACTTTACCTATATATGACCTACGTTACCTATATATGGCCTATGTTATATAGTTATGACCTATCATTAGTACCTCAGAATATATTCTTAACCTGATTCAATAATTTAGATAAATTAATTAATTTCATTAATGAGAAGATTGTGTATCTATTCAAAAGAGTTTCGATTCAGAAAATTTGAGTTAAAACACATTTCGCAAGAACATATATATATATATTTTTAAATTTTGGCTTACATCATAAAACACCCCTTTAATAAAAACGACGTATGTAGAGGTGGGTAATTCATATGTATAGAGAAAAAAATCATGATAATAAATGTAAAATATTTTTGACTTAAGAAACTTAAGAAAAAGGAATTAGGTAATATATAAAAAAGAAGTAACTAGGTATGAAGTACTAGATTATAAAAGTGTGATAACATTATCAGAATAGTATTTTTAACATAAAAAACTAAAAGCGTTGGATAGTGAAATTATTTCTTACATTTTTGATGAATAATTATATAAAATGTGCCAAAAAATGTGATTAATTGTTAAGTTGAACTATTTTATCGCGATTTACTATTTTATTTGACTATTTTATTGCGATTTATTATTTCATTTGATTATTTTATTGCGAACATTCTTTTCTAAAAGTCGAATTTAAAGATTCTTTATCAACTTCAGCTTCTTTAATATTTAAAATTTTATACCTTTAAAGAAAATAGGAAAAATTGAAATTACTTTTGAAAATATATTGATTTAAAAAAAAAAAAAGGTTTTAGTAATTTACATATATTCTATATATTTCCCAACATATATTTCTATATATTTTATATTATTAGTGAATATTCAATTTATTTTCGCTACATTTTAATATTTATTTTCAAGAATTGAGGATTAATTTGTTTCATTTCTTGAATTACTTTGATAAATTTCATAATGTGTCGAAATTTCGCTTTGATTTTCAATAAACTTTTTGTGCACAAATAAAAGAAAACATTTAGGACAATTATTACCCAAGAACGTGTGTCTGCTATTACCATAAATCAATTTTTTACACTCTCACTCTAATAAAAATAAAGAAAATAAACTGCTTTTATTACAATACCAACGTGAGATGAATAATTCAATGAACTTTAATTATAATTATTAAATTTCTCTTATCTTTTTAGGCATTAATCAATCCTCTAACCTCCTAATCTGAGCTTGAATTTGTAACTCTATATTTACCAAGCTGACTACTTTATAAGTGAAAAATTAAGTGTTAAACATAAGAAAACCAACAGTGAGAGAACATTTTAAAAAGAGCACATATTTTTCATTTTTAGAGATAGAATCATTTAGAAAATGAAAATCCTTGTTATTAAATGAGAAATGAAAATACTATATAATAAAAATTGTGCTTAATGTTGTGATCATTTTAGTCCTTACTTACGCGTATTTTTGTAAACTATTTTTTTCCGCAAATTAAAGGAATATTTTTTAAAATATATAATCAGCAATTAAAAATTTGTTATCATAGATTTTAATTTAATTAAATCTAAGCTGCTTTGATATCTGTGACCAGATGAATTACGGCTCATCGTAAGAAAACTTCCTTCAATAAGGGAATCTAAATCCGAAAAGCTCTTATGAAATAAATTTAATGCATCAGTATGTTTGCTATTTAAAATTTTGATTTATTTTTTTTTTAAGTTCCATGTTTCTGATATTCTTACAGAATAGCGGAGGTGTTTTAAAGAAAAATTATCACTTATCAAATTATTATTATTTGTTAACATTTATCAAATTATCATTTGTTATCATATATCAAACTATCATTTGCTGTCATTTATCATTTAACAAATTGGCATCATTTATTATTTATCAGATTATCATCATTTATTATAATTTATCAAATTATCACTTATCAAATTATCATCATTTCTTTACTTTTACCAGATTATTATCATTTATTATTTATCAGATTATCATCATTTATT
Source organism: Caerostris darwini (assembly GCA_021605075.1). NCBI lineage: Eukaryota > Metazoa > Arthropoda > Arachnida > Araneae > Araneidae > Caerostris > Caerostris darwini. The sequence goes on from BPLQ01008214.1 coordinate 9,065, forward strand.
ATAATTTATCAAATTATCACATATCAAATTATCATCATTTCTTTACTTTTACCAGATTATCATCATTTATCAGATTATCCTCATTTATTATCATTTATCAAATTATCATTTGTTATCATATATCAAATTATCATTTGTTGTCATTTATCATTTAACAAATTGGCATCATTTATTATTTATCAGATTATCATCATTTATTATAATTTATCAAATTATCACTTATCAAATTATCATCATTTCTTTACTTTTACCAGATTATTATCATTTATCAGATTATCCTCATTTATTATCATTTATCAAATTATCATTTGTTATCATATATCAAATTATTATTTGCTGTCATTTATCATTTAACAAATTGGCCTCATTTATTATTTATCAGATTATCATCATTTATTATAATTTATCAAATTATCATCATTTCTTTACTTTTACCAGATTATTATCATTTATCAGATTATCCTCATTTATTATCATTTATCAAATTATCATTTGTTATCATATATCAAATTATTATTTGCTGTCATTTATCATTTAACAAATTGGCCTCATTTATTATTTATCAGATTATCATCATTTATTATAATTTATCAAATTATAACTTATCAAATTATCATCATTTCTTTACTTTTACCAGATTATTATCATTTATCAGATTATCCTCATTTATTATCATTTATCAAATTATCATTATTTATTATTTATCAATTTATCTAATTCTTTACAAATAACGATTTTCAAATGCTTTAAGATAAGCTTTTAATGGTAATATTTCATGACGAAAATGGATTTAGTTACAAAATTATTTAAAAGCTTGAGGTTAAAACCAGCAAGAAAAAAAAAAAAAAAAAAAAAAAAAAAAAAAAAATGGAAATATTAGAAATTGGAATTAGATGCATCTTCCATGATCATGCTAAATTTTCTATCTATTTTTCTCATAATTCTGGGAGACCGGGACCTACGGCTTAAAGTGATTCCGAACCACTACAAACATCCATGGCACTCAACATTTATCAATGAGTTTATCTGTCTAAATTATAGATAATAATGACAAATTATACAAGAATGCAATTTGTTGGAAAAATATACAATTTACATGGTCTCAATTGCTGATACCATTACTGGAGAAATAGATAATAATATAGAAATTTGGAGATGCAAAAATTATCTGAAGTAAGAGAGAAAATCACTGGTGGCCAATTAGGGCTGCTCAATATTTCCATTGGCTTTTTTCAGTTTTAATCAAATCTATCTTTATATTTTTACTACAAAATAACTCGTTTTCGCAGAAGTTGCATTAAAGGGCTGAAAAAGAAAATCATACTGTATTATTGAACTTAAATCCATTAGAAAAAATATAATCTACTATTTTAAACAAGGATATTGCTCTGAATATATATTTTAGCATTTAAGTGATTGAGATTTATAACAGCAGATTAACAGCTCTTCGTTGTAGAAAAGTGAGTGATAGGTTTGTAATATTTTTACAGAATGACAGGGGTTCTTTAAAGAAACGTCATCATTTATCAAATTATCATTTGTTATTATTTATTATCATTTATCAAATTATTATTTGTTATTATTTATTATCATTTATCAAATTATTATTTGTTATCATTTATTATAATTTATCAAATTGTTATTTGTTATCATTTATTAAATTATCATTTATCATTTATCAAATTATTATTTGTCATTATTTATTATCATTTATCAAATTATTATTTGTTATCATTTATTATAATTTATCAAATTGTTATTTGTTATCATTTATTATAATTTATCAAATTGTCATTTGTTATCATTTATTAAATTATCATTTATCATTTATCAAATTATCATTTACTATAATTTATTACCATTTAGCAAATTATTATTTGTTATCATTTATCAAATTATTATTTGTTATTATTTATTATCATTTATCAAATTATTATTTGTTATCATTTATTATAATTTATCAAATTGTTATTTGTTATCATTTATTAAATTATCATTTATCATTTATCAAATTATTATTTGTCATTATTTATTATCATTTATCAAATTATTATTTGTTATCATTTATTATAATTTATCAAATTGTTACTTGTTATCATTTATTATAATTTATCAAATTGTTATTTGTTATCATTTATTAAATTATCATTTATCATTTATCAAATTATCATTTACTATAATTTATTACCATTTATCAAATTATTATTTGTTATCATTTATCAAATTATTATTTGTTATTATTTATTATCTTTTATCAAATTATCATTTGTTATCATTTATTATAATTTATCAAATTGTTATTTGTTATCATTTATAAAATTATCATTTATCATTTATCAAATTATCATTACTATCATTTATTATCATTCATCAGAATATTATTAATCATTTATCAAATTATTATTTGTTATCATTTATTAAATTATCATTTATCATGTTATCATTTGCTATCATTTATTATCCTTTATCAAATTAGCATCGTTTATTATTATTTATCAGATTATCATCACTTATCAACTTATCATCAGGTAAATGAAGAATTATATTCTGCATCGCAAACTAAATTTTTAAAAACAAAGGTTATGTGTGAATTCAGAGCAATCTATCACCAATAAGGGTGTAAAAACAATTCGGTTGAAAAATGTAAGAATAGGACTATAACATAAATTATAACTGAATTGCAACAATTTTATGCAATTAGATAACCTAATTAATGCTTGTAACAACTTCTGAGCTGAAATCAAATGATTACTCTGATAAACAGATCAATCAAATTATGTTTTTTTATTTTAGCAACGATTGTTTCACAATCATTTTGTAGCATATTTAATGATTTTTGATTTAGCATTTTTGTTTTTAGTTATGATAATGAAATAAATATCTTGCAATCACTCTAAATATAAACTGAACTGCTTTCACTATACATTCGACCTAGAAATAATAACTATTTTTATTTCACATTCGATCTAGAAATACGAATTGTTTTCTTTTACTTTCGGCCTAGAAATGCAAACTGCTTTCCTTTTACAATCAACCGGTTTGAGTATCAAAATTTGATTTCATGTTACAAATTTAGATTCTGCAATTAAAGTTCCAACCTCTGCAATGGAGATCAAGTAATCACTCCAGTAATGAAATGCATAATCCGTGCTGTTGAACTATTAAATTATGGGTGTGCACCTTCTTTAACCCTTTTAATTTATTTATTTATAATTCATTTTATTTCATTTATTTCTTTATTTTCAAGATAATAATAAAAAAAATAATATTTCGTCAAATCTAGAGAGAGTTAGAAAGAGAAAGGATCAATTGATGTCTGCTAACTCAGAACAATCTGGTGGCGAGTTGCCAAATAATCTGAGATTTTATATGCAAACAAGTAATATAAAAAAAAATTTTTTAAATCAATTCCTACTTTTTTTTCACTATATTGCAGAAAAGTCCTTTACAAATAATTTTCATTCATTTTTTTTAAGTTCATCTGGCGCCATGTATTGGTATATATAAGCAACTTACATCTAAAAAAACTAAAATTAATTAATTAAATTTAATTATTGAATTAATATTTGAAAAATGAAAAATTAACATCAAGTGTCATCCACTACAAGTTCAAAGAAAATGTATTTGAACTTGAGTGGATGAATAAAAAGTATTTTATGAACGATTGAAAATTTGAACAAGATATATATAGGGAGAGTGTCAGCTAGTAGAATGAATTGAATAAAAATAAATAAAAGATGTATACAAAATGTGCGTAGTGCGTACGAAGTAGCATAGATAATTACTTTATATTTATACACTGCTTTAATGTAGTTGATTTTATTTCTATTTTTAGACAAAAATTGCTTTATTTCGGAATATCTAGAAATGAATTAAAATCTTCCACGAAAGATATAATGATGCGTGTTTTTTTTTCTAATGCAGCTGGCAAACACTTAAACAGCTTGGTCTTGGAGACCTTAAGGCAAGCGCTGCACAGACGTTACTCACTTTGCATTAACCAGGGGGCGCGTGTCACTTGAAGATAAGCCACGGAAGCGGAGTAACAATGCCCCCGCACCTCTCTGCGATCACATGAGACCAGGACCTGCGGTTTAAAATGGATTCCGAACCACTACAAACATCCATGGCCCCACCGGGACTCGAACCCGAAACCTATGATACCGAAAGCCAGAGCGCAAGCCACTCGGCCATTCAGGTCCCACGGTACATGGGGTTTAAAAATACAAAAGTTTCAAAATAAGTAGAAGAAATTTTAGTTTAAATTCCTTTACGAAAATTTATTTGTGGAGTGCATCTTACAAATTTAGATTCTGCAATTAAAGTTCCAGCCTCTGCAACGGAGCTCAAGGTGCACTGCTGTAATGAAATACATAATCCTTGTTGTTGAACTATTGAATTATGGGTGTGCACCTTTTTTAACCGTTTCAATTTATTTTATTATCAATCGTCATTCCAACAATAATAATAATAAATAAATAAATATTTCGTCAAACGTAGAAAAAGTTAGAAAGAGAAAGGAGCAATTGATGACTGCTAACTGAAAACAATCTGGTGGCAAGTTGCCAAAATCTGAGATTTTATATGCAAATAAAAATAAATAAAAACTGTATACAAAATGTGCGTAGTGCGTACGAAGTAGCGTAGATAATGACTTTCTATTTTTACATTGCTTTAATTTAGTCGTGCTTAGTTGGATTTTATTTATTTTTAGATAAAAATTACTTTATTTTTGAATCCAGAAGTGCATTAAAATCTTCCCCGATATAATGATACATAGGGTTTTAATAAACAAAATCTTCAAAATACGAAGAAGAAATTTTATTTTAAATTCATTTACGAAAATTTATTTAAAAAGGCAAAATGCGAGCAATATTCCAAAAATGTTACAAAATAAAAGTTATATATATTTTCTATTTATTTCATTAGCAGCTGAGGAATATCAATTCACTCTTAGAAAAAGTCCTTATGGGCGGAGTAGTAGTCCTTATAGTCTTGTATATGCAAGGCTTAGCATTCATTTTACAAATGTTGTTGTTTCTTATACCACTTGGTAGACAACAGCTTCTAGACCAAGTCCAAGAACCCATATGGTTTCTTAGAAGGAAGGAGGGGGGGGGGACTTCTGTTGTGATGGAGAGTAGAATTCTGACTTGGCTCCGTGACTCTGACTTTTTACGGGGTAGGGTTGTAAGCTTTACGCCCAACGCTCTACAGTCATATTAGACTGGGGCGTACGCCTTAAAGTGGATTCTGAACCACTACAAACATCCAAGGTACTGCCCAGACTTGAACTCGAAACCTAACGGCACCGAGCGTCAATTTACAAATGTGTTCCTATAATGACTTCAATAAAAAATTTCGATGTCACATGTAAGATTTTAAAATTAATTTGGATACTGTAAAGGTTAAAAAGGAAACGTTTGAATTTTACAATAATTTTGTATATTTAGAATATTATTTTATTAAAAATTTTAAAAATTTGGCATGGACCGTAAAGGAAAATAACTACAACCAAACACATAGTTTATTTTATGCAAATTGTTGAAAATAAAGAGAAATAACGGTTTACTGATTGGCGCCTTGTTTAATTATCTATAATTAAAAAAATTAATTTTCGCTTCGAAGAAATGCTATTAGAAAGCTAAGTTGATTACCACTGATATTAACAACTACAATTACATTTGCATTATGCCAGACTCGTGGCTTAGTGGTAACGTGCTCAGGTGAAGGCATTGTTTTAGACACTGTTTCAAAAACGAGGAGACACGTTTGTGATGTTCAGCAACTTGTCTCGTCAGTCAGACTTCCTGGTGGGAGTTTTCTGGGTTTTCTACCATAAGATACAAAAATACGGGGTAGTTTCCCCTAAAAGCCCTCCCGGAAGGCACTGCCCGCCTTCTTCAGCGCCACGGGGCCAAATCAGACTTCTACCTACGGGTGCTCCATCACAATCGAAGCCTCTCCCTTTCCCTCCTGCCATGAATATCCATCCACTCATGGGGTGTTCGTCCCCCCTGTTGGACACCGAAAATTAGTCACAATGCAACAATACATTTGCATTATATTTTATATTAATCTTAAGAATGTCATTATTATTAATGTAAATTTTTTAATAAAATAACTAAAAATTTTGTAAATGTGTTATAAAGAATTGTATTCGTATATGTGTAAAATAGAAATCATTATATTTATTTTCAACATCGTAATTTGCGAAGTCATAGTGGGGATTAGTAGAAATAATCATCTTTTTACACATTTTTACAGTGAAAGCATGCTCATCTTCATTACTGTTTTTCATCGCGTCTTTTAAGTGGATTGAATATTTTTTAAAAACTTAAATTTACAAAATTATTATACAAACTATGAAAATATATTAATTTTCTCAGTTTAAAGATGTTGTTTTTACTTTCTTCTTAAAGAAGGCTTGATGGCCGAATGGCTAGCGCTCTGGCGTTCGGTCCACAGGTATCGGGTTCAAATCCCGGCTTTGCCCATGGGTGTTTGTAGTGGTTCGGAATCCACTTTAAGCCGTAGGTCCCGGTCCTAATAGGATCGTAGAGCGCTGCGGGTCATTGTTACTCCGCGTCCGTGACTTACCATCAAGTTACACGGGTAAGCCCCCTGGAAACATCGTTGCAGCATTGCAGTGAGTAACATCGGTGCAGCATTTATGGCGAAGATCACGGTCTATTTGCCACTGCATTAGTAAAAAAAAAAAAAAAAAAAAAACTTTCTTCTTAAAAAAACACATAAACTGTTAAAAAAAAAAAAAAAATTATGTTGTTAAAATACAATTTAAATTGACTTTTTTTAAAAGATAACTAGAGCTTTAGTTTTCGGTGTCACAGGTTTCGGGTTTGAGTCCCGGTGGACCGATGGATGTTTGTATTGGTTCAGAATCTGTTTTAAACCATAGATCCTGATCTAATTTAACTGTAGAGCGTTATGGGTAGGGCTGACAACCTACCCTGTAAAAAGAAAACATCTCCTCTCTATCTTGATGGCCAATTGGCTAGCGCTCTGCTTTTGGTACCCCAGCCTTCAGGTTCTAATCCTCCTATTCGTTACCTCTTAAAGTCCTCCCGGAAAGCTTTATTTTTCTTTTATTTATCTAAAGATTTTTAAAACGCATTATCCCATTCTTTTTGTGTTTATAAGTTCATTAGTTGTTATCAAGGGTCCTGGCGCTCGGTGTCCCTGGTTTCGGGTTCGAATCCTGGTGGATCTATGGATGTTTGTAGTGGTTCGGAATCCACTTTAAGCCGTAGAACCTGGTCCAATATGATTGTAGAGTATTGGGCGTAGGTTGACAACGCTACCTCGTAAAAAGAAAACATCTCCTGTCTCGAAATCTGCTAGTAGGCAGACGGCCTTGGTCCACTATGGGGCTGTTGTGTCAATGAAGATGAAAAATTAAAAGTACTTTTATTATTTTTAATATTATTTTAAATTTTAATGTTATTCAAATGATTCGTGTAAAAAAACATTTTATACTATAATTTTAGATGAGAAAAATCTGTGACAAAACAAAGATCATTTTCTGCAGTTCTTCAATTCGAAGTGTTAATGAATTTTATCGGATTTATACATGATGTGGCCTTATTTATTGCGCAATACATATTTAAATTAATATATATATTTATTTTAATTGTTCTAAACTGGTCTTGCTCAATTACAATTTTTACTGAAGAAAAGTAAAAATTTCCCCCGACTCATGGCTAAGTGGCAACGCGCACCGCTGGCGAGAATTAGAGATGATGTTCAATCTGCTGGCGGCTTTGTTGTAGGCACTGTTTCAAAAAACGAGGAGATTCGATGGCGTTTGTGATGTTGAGCATCTTGCTTCGTTAGTTGGACTACTTCATGGGAATTTTTCTGGTTTTCAACCATACTATACACAAATGCGAGGTAGTCCTCCCGGATGGCACTGCAATCCATTTTTAGCGTCACGGAGCCAAGTCAGACTTCTACCTACGTTTTCTCCATCACAACAGAAGCTGCCCATCCTTCCATGAGTCCCCACGGGTTCTTGGACTTGGTCTAGATGTTGCTGTCTACCAAGTGGAATAAAGAAAAAGAAGGTAAAAATTTAATCTTGGATTTTCCGTTCTAAAATGAGAAAAATAACATGTATGTTAATTAAGTATTTTACAGTTGAGTTTTGAATAAGGAATTCAGTAAATAGCAGTTTCATGATCTTTTGCATAATAAACTTGACAATTAGAGCTAAACTAGAAGGAATTGTTTACTTTTATAGTAAATTAAACAAACACTTTTTCCAACAGAATTAAAATACATTTTGAAAGTTTGTATTCATATATTCTTGCAGAAGTGTGGAAACTCGTTTTCTACAATGATTTAAGGTTTTCTTCTTTCTTAAGGATTACAAAATTTATATAAAGGTATATATCTAATGTGGTAATTTCAAAGGAAGCATTATTGTTTGTATATATTACTAACTCCCCTGCACTATAGTCCATGTTGGACTATGACCGTCTGCCTGCTGGCAGATTCCGAAATAGGAGATGCTTTCTCTTTACTGGGTAGGGTTGTCAGCCCTACACCCAGCAGTAATATTAGACTGGGACCTACTGTTTAAAGTGGATTCCGAACCACTACAAGCATCCATCCATCTCGCCGGGACTCGAACCCTGTGGCATCGAGCTCCAGAGCGCTAGTCACTCGGCCACCAGACCACGTTTTATATATTGTAACAACAATAATATTACAAATGTCATTAAAACAAATGAATATCATACAATTAAATATTTAAGTAGGGGACTTTTTATTTATCCATATTTGATGTGATATTTTACTGGTATATGTGGAGCCTGATAGCCGAGTGACTAGCGCACTGCCGCTAGATTCCACAGGTTTCGGGTTCGAGTCCCTTTTTGTGCCAAGTATGTTTGTAATCCACTATAAACTGTAAGTCCCGGTCTAGCATGGCTGTAGAGCGTTAGGGTTGACAATCCTAACCCGTAAAAAGAAAGCATCTCATGTTTCGGAATTTACCAGTAGGCCGACGGCCTTGGCCCACCATGGGGCTGTTCAAGTGATGATTTTATATGTAATAAATATGGATGTAGGCTTCATGCATAATTCTATTGAAACTGTTTTTTTTATTTACAACTGTTTGATCAAGCAATAAAATATTTAATGCATCTATACGAAATATTTAATGCATTAATCATTAAAATTATAAAAAAAATAATTTAAAAACAGAATATTTTAAGCAAATGTAACCAGTTTTACAAACAACTCATAAAAAAAAAAAAATAAAAAATAAAAAAAAAACAAGGATGCTTAATGTTAATTGAATGTTAAATATAGATATTTAAACTATCTTTACCCTGTAATTTTCCCTGTGTAAATATTGCTTTGGCTGAAAATGTTAATATGTATCGAAAATTATAATAAATGACTTTTCCTATTTCAAATGCTATAATTAAACTTTATCTACATAAAAGTGGAATATGTTTATGTTCCAGCATGAGTTATAAAACACTTAGAAATTTAGTTTTTTTTTCCTCTGAATTTATTTCGTTCAGGAAATTCGTTGACAAAAATTATGGAAAAATTTTTGTTAGTTATTTTTAATAAATTAATTTTTAGTTATTTTGATTATTTTTAATTAGATTTCTTTTTTATTTAAGGCGAGGTATTTAAAATTTGAAATTCTGCACACGTATTTCTTCCCAATAAAAGTCAACAAAAACTAAAAATGGTTTATCTTTTGTAACTTGGCAATAACGGATCATATCTGCTAGTAATTTATTCACGAAAATCTATTTTGGTAGAAAAATTTAATTCAAGAAGATTTTAAAATTATTTTATTAATTTGGAAATACGGAAGCTGGACTTACTAATATATCAGCGAACATATAATTATTCTTTTAAAATACTGTTAAGAAAAATCTCTCGATTTTATTTCTGTGTCTGGTTGGCCAAGAAAAGTGAAAGGCTAATAAGGAACTTCCAATGCATCATATAATATGCGGATCACATATGCTAGACATTTATTCACAAAAAACAGTTTTGGCCGAAAAGTTTAATTCAATGGACTTTTAACATTATTTTATTAATTTGGAAATATGGAAGTTGGACTTAATAATTATATATTTATTGATATATTACACAGTTTTTTAAAGTACAAGAAAAAATCTACGAATTTATTTTATTTTTGTCCCTGGTTGCTCAAGAAAATTGGAATATTAATATGCAACTTACATTACATATAACATGTGGATCATATGTGCTAGTCATTTGCTCACAAAAAACTATTTTGGCCAAAAATTTTAATTCAAGAGACTTTAATAAAATTATTTTATTAATTTAGAAATATGGAAATTGGACTTAATATTACAGTTTTTTAAAGTACGATTAAGAAAAATCTGATTTTTTTTTCTGTGCGTGTTGCCTAAGAAAAATGAAATGTTAATATTGAACTTACAGTTCGATTTTCGGAGATCATTCTAGAAATGAGACAGAGATTTTAAGAATTTTATTGGGAAAGGAAACAGAATAAATTCTTATATAATTTTTTTGACAGGAATTTGAAGAAAATGTTTTATTTCAATAATTTCTTCGAAGGTTTTTTATAAGCTATTTGTCTTGATTTGATTAAATGCTTTGAGATTTATTCTCGCTTATGCTGCTTTATCTGCATTTATCCAATTGTTGTTAAAATACTACAGATAAAGGAATTTGACAAAAGTGAAAATTAAATATTTAAGGAACTACTCTAAAATTCGAATCTTTAAAGGAACTACTCTAAAATTCGAATCTTTAAAGGAACTACTCTAAAATTCGAATCTTTAAAGGAACTACTCTAAAATTCGAATCTTTAAAGGAACTACTCTAAAATTCGAATCTTTAAAGGAACTACTCTAAAATTCGAATCTTTAAAGGAACTACTCTAAAATTCGAATCTTTAAAGGAACTACTCTAAAATTCGAATCTTTAAAGGAACTACTCTAAAATTCGAATCTTTAAAGAAACTACTCTAAAATTCGAATCTTTAAAGAAACTACTCTAAAATTCGAATCTTTAAAGAAACTACTCTAAAATTCGAATCTTTAAAGAAACTACTCTAAAATTCGAATCTTTAAAGAAACTACTCTAAAATTCGAATCTTTAAAGAAACTACTCTAAAATTCGAATCTTTAAAGAAACTACTCTAAAATTCGAATCTTTAAAGAAACTACTCTAAAACTCGAAATTCTTGATTTCATTGCCCATAATGTATTGCAAATTCAATTTTAAAAGGAAATTATTGCACATACTTTCCGGCAACCAAACGAAAATATATAAGATGGGTAAATATGGAAAAGAACGTGCTGTTTGTTTGGAGTTACCGCTGTTGTATTGATCTAAATTTATATTTGAATCATTAAACAATGGACTATGACGAACTCTTATTTTCTACTAATAATTAGGATATTTTTTTACTAAACCAAGGGTGGCCAACCCAAATGATTTTGGGGGCCACTTTGGAAATGCATTCATAACTTCGCGGGCGGCATATAAAATTATATATCCTCATATTAGACTTAGACCCGCTATAGACATTTTTTGGAGTGAAAAGTTGAAACATAATGGATTATTATTTTTGTGTTTACTATTATTATTGCATGTAAACATAGATAATATAATATTGATACTAAACGTACATTGTAAAGAAATATATAACACTGAAAATTAAATACAAAAAAAATATAAATATAAATGAAACAAAAAAAAAATGAAATTATTAACAAACATTTTACTAGTGCGATATTTGTTTCTCCACTTTTTCACTTAGCTTTTGCAAATCGATGCGCACTCATTATGAGTTCACAGAATATAATTCGATTATTCTGCGAACTCATAACTGTAAACTCATAAATAAAACAGGCAATATCTGTCACATAAGAATATTATTTTAAAATCAGTTAATTTCTCATAATTACAACGGTTAATTTTTCAGTATATGGATGCACACATAATGTATTTTTTAATACATTACTTTTCATTACTTTGGCCATTGTAAAATAAATATATTTTGTAAAAGTCTGATAAATCTCACGGATCGGAAAAATGCTCAAGACGGTTGCCACCCCTGTACTAAACAGATACCAATTTTTAACAGATGGATATCTGTTTATTAAAAAATATACATTTAAAGAACAATAAAAAAAATATTTACATGAGAAACATCAGAAACCGAATCAGCTGATAGTGAATCAGCATAAAATCCTCATTTATTCTTGGTTATATAATTTTTTTTCAAAATAACAGCCTAATAATTCAAGTTAATGAAACCAGTAAAACAATTTAAAAACAACATAATAATGTAATAAAAAAAATAATAAAGATGAATAGTAGATTTTGCATCAAGAAAGATATGCTCGGTCTGTTGAATGCAAAATACATCCTTAACTTACGTAATATAATACGGCTACTTGCGGCTGTCAGCTGTCGGTGTAATCGAGACTTCTTGAAATTAGGCTGATTACTGCAACGAATTGAAAATTACTGGAAATTCTTTTTGAGAGAAAAACAGCTGCTTAATCACTTCAGTAAAAAAAATTCATTAGTTTATTCGCAGCTTCTTTATGTAAGGCGAATGTTCTTGAATAGTATCTTAAATAAGAGTCATTAATTAATCTTAATTGAATAAATTCATAAACATTTCTTTTAGAATGGGGACATCTGTTTCTGAATTATATAATTTTGAAAATTATATATTTTGTAGATTTTTGGTATATCCTCCTCTTCAATGCTGAATACCTTCAGTGCTATCTAGGCTTTCAGTGTTAATATGCGAGACTTCAATATTATTCAAGAACATTCGTATTACAAACTTCAGACTTGAAACTAGGCTGATATTACCGCGAAGAATTGAAAATTAATAGAAATTCTTTTTGAGAGAAAAACAGCTGCTGAATTACTTAAGTAAAAAAATGCGTTAGTTTATTCACAGCTTTTTTATATATATAAGGCGAATGTTCTTGAATAGTGTCATTAATTAGTCTTACTTGAATAACTTAATAAACATTTCCCTTAGAATGGGGAATCTGTTTTTGAATTATATAATTTTGAAAATAACTTCAGAAATTCAGAAAGACTTCTGGAGCATATATCAGAAGTCTTTCTGGTATATGCTCCTCTTCAATGCTGAATACCTTTCAGTGTTAATATGCTAACTAGGCTTTCCATGCTAATATGTGAGACTTCTTGGAGCTAGGCTGATTACCGAAACGAATGGAAAATTTCTGGAAATTTTTCTTTGAGAGAAAAACAGTTGCTTATTCACTTAAGTAAAAAAAAACAACGCATTAGTTTATTCAAAGATTTTTTTTATGTATGTAAGGCATATCTTGTTAAGTATCTTAAATAATAGTCAGTAATTAATCTTAATTGACTAATTTTATAAACATTGCCTTTAGAATGGTGACATCTGTTTTCGAATTATATAACTTTAAAAATCACTTTTAGACTTCTGGAATATGCCCCTCTTTAATGCTGTATACCTTTCAGTGCTAATATGCTAACTAGGCTTTCAGTGTTAATATGCGAGACTTCTTGGAACTAGGCTGATTACCGTAAAGAATTGAAAATGACTGGATATTCTTTTTGAGAGAAAAACAACTGCTTAATCACTTAAGTAAAAAAAATTCATTAGTTTATTCACAGCTTCTTTATGTATGTAAGGCGTGAATAGTATCTTAAATAATGGTCATTAATTAGCCTTAATTGACTAATTTTATAAACATTGCATTTAGAATGGGGACATCTGTTTCTGAATTATATAATTTTGAAAATCGCTTTTAGATTTCTGGAATATGCTCCTCTTCAATGCTGAATACCTTTCAGTGTTAATATGCGAGACTCTTATGAAACTAGGCTTTTATGCTATAAACTAGGCTTATAGGCTATAAACCTTTAGACTTGAATAAAGATAGAAAATTACTGGAAATATTTCTTTGAGAGAAAAACAGTTGCATAATCAATTAAGTAAAAAAATGCATTAGTTTATTCACAGGATCTTTATGTAAGGCAAATGTTCTTGAATTGTATGTTAAATAATAGTCAATAATTAATCTTAATTGAATAATTTCATAAACATTGCCTTTAGAATGGGAACATCTGTTTAGGAATTATATAATTTTGAAAATCACTTGTAGATTTTTGGTATATGCTCCTCTTCAATGCTGAATACCCATCAGTGTTAATATGCTAATTAGGCTTTTAGTGTTAATATGCTAATTAGGCTTTTAGTGTTAATATGCTAATTAGGCTTTTAGTGTTAATATGCAAGACTTCTTGAAACTAGGCTGATTACCACAACGAATTGAAAATTACTGGAAATTCTTTTTGAGAGAAAAACAGCTGCATAATCAATTAAGTAAAAAAATGCATTAGTTTATTCACAGGATCTTTATGTAAGGCAAATGTTCTTGAATTGTATGTTAAATAATAGCCATTAATTAATCTTAATTGAATAATATTAGAAAGATTTCCTTTAGAATAAGGACATCTGTTTTAGAATTATATAATTTTGAAAATCACTTTTATACTTCTGGTATATGCTCCACTTCAATGCTTGAATACCTTTCAGTGTTAATATGCTAACTAGGCTTTCAGTGTTAATATGTGTGACTTCTTGAAACTGGGCTGATTACCGCAACGAATTGAAAATTACAGGAAATTTTTTTGGAGAGAAAAACAGCTGCTTACTCACTTAAGTAAAAAAAAAACTCATTAGTTTATTCACAGTTTATGTATGTATGTAAGGCGAAAATTCTTGAAAAGTATCTTAAATAATAGTCATTAATTAGTCATAATTGAATAATTTCATTAATATTCTCTATAGAATGGGCACATGTGTTTTTGAATTATATAATTTTGAAAATCACGTTTAGGCTTCTGGTATATGCTTTTCAATAATGAATACCTTTTCAGTGTTTCCCTTTCAATTAGGCTTTCAGTGTTAATATGCGAGACTTCTTGAATCTAGGCTGATTACCGCAACGAATTGAAAATTACGAGAAATTTTTCTGTGAGAGAAAAACAGTTGCTTACTCACCAAGTAAAAAAAAAACTCATTAGTTTACTCACAGCTTCTTTATGTATGAAGGCGAATGTTCTTGAATAATATCTTAAATAATGGTCATTAATTAATCTTAATTGAATAATTTTATGAACATTTTCTGTAGAATTGGGACATCTGTTTCTGAATTATATAATTTTGAAAATTATATATTTTGTAGATTTTTGGTATATGTTCCTCTTCAATGTTGAATACCTTTCCGTGTTAATATGCTAACTAGGCTGTCAGTGTTAATAGGCGAGACTTCTTGAAACTAGGCTGATTACCGAAACGAATTGAAAATTACTGGAAATTTTTCTTGAGCTTAAAACAGTTGCCTACTCACTTAAGTAAAAAAAAATTAATTAGTTTATTCACAGCTTCTTTATGTATGCAAGGCGAATGTTCTTGAATAATATCTTAAATAATGGTCATTAATTAATCTTAATTGAATAATTTTATGAACATTTTCTGTAGAATTGGGACATCTGTTTCTGAATTATATAATTTTGAAAATTATATATTTTGTAGATTTTTGTTATATGTTCCTCTTCAATGTTGAATACCTTTCCGTGTTAATATGCTAACTAGGCTGTCAGTGTTAATAGGCGAGACTTCTTGAAACTAGGCTGATTACCGAAACGAATTGAAAATTACTGGAAATTTTTCTTGAGCTTAAAACAGTTGCCTACTCACTAAAGTAAAAAAAAAATTAATTAGTTTATTCACAGCTTCTTTATGTATGCAAGGCGAATGTTCTTGAATAGTATCTTAAAAAATAGTCATTAATTAGTCTTAATTGAATAATTTTATTAAAATTTCCTTTAGTATGAGGACATCTGTTTAGGAATTATATAATTTTGAAAATCACTTGTAGATTTTTGGTATATGCTTCTCTTCAATATTAAATACCTTTCAGTGTTAATACGAGACACTTCTAGAAATTAAGCTAATTACCGCGACGAATTGAAAATTACTGGCAATTCTTTTTGAGAAAAACAGCTGCTGAATTACTTAAGCAAAAAAAAAAACTCATTAGTTTATTCAGTTTCTTTATATATGTAAGGCGAATGTTCTTGAATAGTATCTTAAATAATAGTCTATAATATTATTCAATTAAGACTAATTAATAACATTTCCTTTAGAATGGGGACATCTGTTTAGGAATTATATAATTTTGAAAATCACTTTTAAACTTCTGGTATATGCTCCTCTTCAATGCTAAATACCTTTTTAGTGCTGATATGCTAATTTTTTCATTGCATAATAACTGTTTACCATGTTCAGTTCCTTTTTCAGACAAAATTCAACGTAGGCATTAATAGTTTTTTTATGGTTTAGTAGTCTTTTTAAGGTTCAAAATGAAAAAAAAATGCTTTAAAGTTAGATTTATTAATTGTCAGAAAACATATTTATTGTTTGAATGGAAAATTTAAAAAATATCATTTGTGTGAATAATATGTGTTGGTGATCCTAAATCCTTTATCTTGAATATGTTAGACCTACTCTCATCCGTAACTAAGAGTAGAAAATGTAATTGAATTAAATGTAAAATTTTTTGTCTCTATTAATGAAACATAAATGCAATCTAAATTTTTTCTGGACGAAATTTTACTCTTCTAAACTAGCTTTCTAATCATACCTCAGATAAATGAGAATTTCATAAATTAGTTTTTGTCCTGTTTCATTTGCTGTACTTGTAAGTTACGAAATACTAAAATTAAAATTCTTCGTATGCCTTAATTTTTTTTAACTTCCCCATCAAGATAAAACTTTCCAAATTTGGAATAGTAGCAACTAAAAATAAAATGTTTTTGCACTAAAGTTCCTTGTTTGACATCCTTGAATACGGAAACATTCTCATATATCATTTTTGGACAGGGTAAATATGTTTATCAATCGAACTTTGCAAGATTAAAGCATTACTGATTTTTCATCAATTGCTTTCGAATTTGGATTTTTTTCTCCTCAAAATAGCATATATATATATATATATATATTTTCTCTTCAGAATAGCATATATATATATATATTTTTCTCTTCAGAATAGCATATATATATATATATTTTTCTCTTCAGAATAGCATATATATATATATATATATATATTCCTCTTCAGAATAGCATATATATATATATATATATTCCTCTTCAGAATAGCATATATATATATATATATTCCTCTTCAGAATAGCATATATATATATATATATTTTTCTCTTCAGAATAGCATATATATATATATATTGATTTCTCTTCATATATATATATATATATTATTTCTCTTCAGAATAGCATATATATATATATATATATATATATATTATTTCTCTTCAGAATAGCATATATATATATATATATTATTTCTCTTCAGAATAGCATATATATATATATATTATTTCTCTTCAGAATATATATATATATATTTTTTTTTCTCTTCAGAATAGCATATATATATATATATATTGATTTCTCTTCAGAATAGCATATATATATATATATATTGATTTCTCTTCAGAATAGCATATATATATATATATATTATTTCTCTTCAGAATAGCATATATATATATATATATATTTCTCTTCAGAATAGCATATATATATATATATATATATTTCTCTTCAGAATAGCATATATATATATATATATATTTCTCTTCAGAATAGCATATATATATATATATATATATTGATTTCTCTTCAGAATAGCATATATATATATATATATATTTCTCTTCAGAATAGCATATATATATATATATATGATTTCTCTTCAGAATAGCATGATTTCCTCTTCAGAATAGCATATATATATATATATATTGATTTCTCTTCAGAATAGCATATATATATATATCCTGATTTCTCTTCAGAATAGCATATATATATATATATATTTTCTCTTCAGAATAGCATATATATATATATATTTTCTCTTCAGAATAGCATATATATATATATATATATTTCTCTTCAGAATAGAATAGCATATATATATATATATATTCCTCTCTTCAGAATAGCATATATATATATATATATTATTTCTCTTCAGAATAGCATATATATATATATATATATTATTTCTCTTCAGAATAGCATATATATATATATATATTATTTCTCTTAAGAATAGCATATATATATATATATATATTTTCTCTTCAGAATAGCATATATATATATATATATTTTCTCTTCAGAATAGCATATATATATATATATATATGATTTCTCTTCAGAATATATATATATATATATTTCTCTTCAGAATATATATATATTTCTCTTCAGAATATATATATATATATATATATATATATTTCTCTTCAGAATAGCATATATATATATATATATTATTTCTCTTCAGAATAGCATATATATATATATATATATTGATTTCTCTTCAGAATAGCATATATATATATATATATATATTCCTCTTCAGAATAGAATATATATATATATATATCTCAGAATATTTCTCATCAGAATAGCATTATATATATATATATTTTTTTTTCTCATCAGAATAGCATTATATATATATATATATTTCTCTTCAGAATAGCATATATATATATTCCTCTTCAGAATAGCATATATATATATTCCTCTTCAGAATAGCATATATATATATATATATATATTTTTCTTCAGAATAGCATAGATATATATTTTCTCTTCAGAATAGCATAGATATATATTTTCTCTTCAGAATAGCATAGATATATATTTTTTCTTCAGAATAGCATAGATATATATATATATATTTTTTTCTCATTAGAATAGCACAATATAATTGATTTTTCTTGACAAAAATTGCTTTAAAAGTCAGATTTTTTTTAGAAACAATATGATATGCTTTGGAAATAGACTCACGTAGCCAGTCAGCTTTGAACACCCATCTCTCGCTCTTAGCAAAACATTATTTTCTCCCCAGCGTTGAGTAATCATTTGTAGAGCTGTAATTCAATTCCGGATAGCTTGTCTGCTCTTGTAATGCTTTGATATACAACACTCCCAGAATAACGAACTGGAGAGTGTTTTCATTTTATCTCGGGTCATAAATAACCTTTTGACTGCGGGACATCGATCTCCGCCTAATGCTTCAAAAATAAAACATAATTGACGCCATAATGACTTGACTTTCAAATGCTCATTTTACTTTCAGAATGACTTGATAAATATTCCGTATTCCATTCAAGATAGAATATCTTAACTTAAGAGAATTTTTATTTCGTTCTATTTTTTTGTTTTCAGATACCTGATTACAAATAGATTTAAAAGGTATCAAGAGAAGAAACTTTAACAAAATTCAAAATGGTATATGGAATATTCAAATGTCATCCTATTCAAAATGATATAAAATGACATCCTATTCAAAATGACATTCAATTTCGTTGAATATAGATAAATGTGTACTATTTGATTAGAAATAAATATATTTTAAAAAAGCTTCCTTTATTCTTAGAAATTTCTTGCCTTTTTGCTCTTTTAAAATTATGCTAAGTCAGAAAATCCTTAGTTTTAACTATTAAATAAACCAATAACTATTAAATGCGCAAACAGAATACTTCAAGTTTGCATTGTTTTGTTTTTTTCAAAACCATTTTAAATGTTACTATTGAAAATTCAATTAAAATTTCCTGCTTTTTTTTTTGTTTTTTTGTTCATGGATTTGTTATTTGTTTGTGTATGCGTGTGTGTTGTTCTTTATTGGTATCTTCTTGTGGAAGCGTACAGAGATTTCTGCATGCTAAATACCGATGTAAGTAAGCACAGTTCTGTTGCATGCTATGAAGAGAAGTAACTATAATAATATTCAAAATGACATGTTCAATTTCGTTGATTCAATGGGAGACTAAATAGTAAGAATCCCAGCATTGAGAAAAACATTCTTAGTAATAAAATGAAACGAATCGATGTAACTATAAAATTAAAAAAGATTTCATACACTTCAGGAGAGGGTCTTGCAGAATTATATTAAATTATAATATCGTTTTTTACAAGGCAGAAAGAATGCGTATATTTTTACAACATTAAAAATACATGCAAAACATTAGTAACTTATAAATATAGATCAGTAACTTATAAATATAGATCAATAACTTATAAATATAGATCAATAACTTATACATATAGATCAATAACTTATACATATAGATCAATAACTTATAAATATAGATCAATAACTTATACATATAGATCAATAACTTATAAATATAGATCAATAACTTATACATATAGATCAATAACTTATACATATAGATCAATAACTTATACATATAGATCAATAACTTATACATATAGATCAATAACTTATACATATAGATCAATAACTTATACATATAGATCAATAACTTATACATATAGATCAATAACTTATACATATAGATCAATAACTTATAAATAGATCAATAACTTATACATATAGATCAATAACTTACATATAGATCAATAACTTATACATATAGATCAATAACTTATACATATAGATCAATAACTTATACATGTAGATCAATAACTTATAAATGTAGATCAATAACTTATAAATGTAGATCAATAACTTATAAATGTAGATCAACTTATAAATGTAGATCAATAACTTATAAATGTAGATCAATAACTTATAAATGTAGATCAATAACTTATAAATGTAGATCAATAACTTATAAATGTAGAATATGCGACAAAACCCATGATTCAAACTTATTTAACTAAATCTTAATTGCTTAAACAATCAAAACTGATGTTTAAAATTTCCTCAAATTTATGTCCGATACAAATCAACATTGATATTTCAATACATCGCATTTTCCTGAAATTTTAATAAAAAAACATGATAAATATAGTGCTTACGTAAACTTTTTGCTTAAATGAGGATTAATTTGTATTGATGGATTGAATATTTTTCTGTTTTTCCTGAAAGACAATATATTTTTTATTTTTTTCGATTTTCTTTCCTGATTTTATTTAAAATTTTCAAAAGGAAATGTATGCAGTGTTACATAACGTTCTATCCAAAATGAAATAAATTACTTTTATTTTTCGGATTTGTTGTAAATGAGTTTTTTTTTAAAAAAACATTTCAATTTTTAATGTCGGTGGTAGAAATGAAGTGTAAAGCAAATAATTTTCTCCCCTACATTCAGAAATATTTATTTCCTATTTTCTCTTTCAAAGATGTTTTTTAATAATTTCTCTTTTTAAATATATAATATCATATTTAAAAGTTAGTCACTTTTCTAACTAATTTTGTCATAAAGTTTTCAAAAGTCTGGACACCAATAAATCTTTTTATAACAAACTTAAATGAAATATAATTTCAGTACTGAACTATTGTAAATCCAACAGTACAGTAATAAACTTTCTAAAAGAAAGAGTTTAATTAAAGTAAAATAATACAATTTAAGTTCTTCAAAGAATATTTTTAAATTATATGATGCATCAATTATACAAAAATAATTTCATTTTACTGATTTTAAGTGAAATAGAATATGAAGTTACCATAAAGTTTTCAAAAATTCGAACACCAACCAATCTTTTATAACAAGTTTAAATAAAATATAGCTTCGATACTGAATTATTGTAAATATAACAGTACAGTAGTAAACTTTCTGAAAGAAAAAGCTTAGTTAAAGTAAAATAATGCAATTTAAGTTCTTCGAAGACTACTTTAAAATTATTCGATGCATCGATTATGTAGTTGGAACTAATTTGATGGATTTAAGTGGAACAGAATACTGATATGCATAATAATCAGGTGGTGCAAAAAAATAGTCGTTGAATATTTTTCTAAGATAAATTTTTTCTTTGTTTCTTCTTTTAATTCTAAAGTGTTCTTTTAAAGAATCCCTCCCCCCTCAAGATAGAATAACTTATCACGTGCCAAACTGACAACATCCGGCCTGTAATCTTAGTTGTTGAACAGATTTGAAGGTGTTAGACTGGTTGTTGCATAACAAATGTTTCGTAATAGTTTGGACTAATTTTTGTTGAAGACTGATATCTTTTACTTTCGGTAAACACACAAATATTTAAAATATCTAACGATAGTTTAAGTTTCTAAGCAAAGAAGAGATGAAAGATACTAAATTTCTACCAGTAAAAAAAAGGTGGATGTTTTAACAACTCCTACATTGTATGGCACTTTTTGAAGAAAAGTGATATAATTTTCAAAGTATTATTAGTTAGTTTAAATTATAAATACTACTGTAATATATAATGGATAAAAATTAAACTATGTCATTTAAATCAAAATAATAAAACATAACTCCGATAAACTGAAATGAGAAACTAAATAATGACTCCGTTTAAAAACATATATGTGAAAGATTGTTCTGTTATATGTAATAAATGATAATATTTATGTAAAGATAATTTTAATGCAAGCAAGAATAGTGCTTCTTTTTTAGTACATTGAAATATCATTTTATTTAAATAGTTGGTAAATATATTAATTATAAAGAAAAAGCATACTGAATTCTCACTTTGTTAAAATATTTTTCTAGGTGTCTTTTATAAGAACAATCTAAATCATGAATATTACATTAAGAACTCTTCAAAATAAAATTGTAGTGGTTTGAAATATTTTTTGCTTACAAGTAATTTTCAAATTTATAGATGGAATTTTAAACTGGAAGATTATTTTTCAATTAGTTAAAAAAAAAAACCTCGCAGTAAGCATTTCATTCACTATTTTGAATAGGTTTCATACATTGATTTTTTTCCAAATTTATTTTGATATCTGAAACACAAGAGTTTTTTTTTTTTTTATATGCCATTACAGGAAAATCAACTTAGTACCTTCAATAGTTTTGAGAGACAGCTCCTACATAAAAGTATGTAGATCAGTATGGTAATTAAATGTCTGAAATGATACCATATAATTTGAAATGAGGGGAATGACTGACGTATGGCTGATATATATGCAGGGATAATGCATTTCAGTTTGACAGTTAACGATAATTATCATGTACTCGTGATTATTATCACGAAGTATTGAGCTACCTACATTATACTATTCAACATTTAAGGAACATGTATACATTCAGCAAAGATTTAATTTCATAATACTAAAAAGGTTCGTGAAAAACTGTCATATGCTTGTGTAAAAGCAATTACCTTATATAAAAAACAGATGGACATACGCCATACTTTTCAATAAATGCAAAAAACCCTCTTCGTTAAATTGACCACATGTAGTGGCAAAAGTTTTTAAATTACGTTTTTATTGAAATGCTTTTGACACTATTGCTAAATTGGTTTATAAAACAATGAAAATTCAAAAATTAAAACATGTATATTTTTTGTTAAAATTATTAAAAAATCCAAAAAAATAAATAATTTTTAACTTTACCGAAACAGTTCGAACTAAAACAATATGTAAAACATATCTAAAATTTGTTTTACATATTGATATATATATATAAGCATTTATATAAAACATATATAAACATTTGTATAAATGTAGCAATATATGCATTTAACCAAAATAATTATACTGTTATAAAGTATAGCTGAGTTACAGTCAATCGAGTCATTTAGAGCAAAAACAACAAACTCAAACTTCATTTTAAATAACTTCATTTCAAAATGATTATTATTTGAAACCATGCGACTCAATGCGTACATAATTTCATTAAAAAGATAGATAAAATTTAATTAACTTCCGAAAAATGGCTGTTATCGCTTGGTGGTATAACAAAAAATATGGTTTTGCAGGAATTTAATTTAAAGTTATCAATGCAATCATTCAGTATTCTAATAGTTCATAATTAAACAGCTGTATCTCGACTTTTAATGATTTTATAAGTAAACTCAAAATTGTTTTCGAAAGCTAAAGATATGATATTTAAAATGAAACAATAAAAAAAATGTGCTTTTCACGAATATTGCGATTCTAACATTATATTAGAAAACAACACAAAAAATGTTAATTAAATCACAACACAAAAAGTGTTAATTAAATCGCAACACAAAAAGTGTTAATTAAATCACAACACAAAAAATGTTAATTAAATCACAACACAAAAAATGTTAATTAAACAACAAAAAGTGTTAATTAAATCGCAACACAAAAAGTGTTAATTAAATCGCAACACAAAAAGTGTTAATTAAATCGCAACAAAAAATGTTAATTAAATCACAACACAAAAAATGTTAATTAAATCACAACACAAAAAAAATGTTAAATCGCAACACAAAAAGTGTTAATTAAATCGCAACACAAAAAGTGTTAATTAAATCGCAACAAAAAGTGTTAATTAAATCACAACACAAAAAGTGTTAATTAAATCGCAACACAAAAAGTGTTAATTAAATCGCAACACAAAAAGTGTTAATTAAATCGCAACACAAAAAGTGTTAATTAAACAACACAAAAAGTGTTAATTAAATCGCAACACAAAAAGTGTTAATTAAATCGCAACAAAAAGTGTTAATTAAATCGCAACACAAAAGTGTTAATTAAATCGCAACACAAAAAGTGTTAATTAAATCGCAACACAAAAAGTGTTAATTAAATCGCAACACAAAAAGTGTTAATTAAATCGCAACACAAAAAGTGTTAATTAAATCGCAACACAAAAGTGTTAATTAAATCGCAACACACAAAAAGTGTTAATTAAATCGCAACACAAAAGTGTTAATTAAATCGCAACACAAAAAGTGTTAATTAAATCACAACACAAAAAGTGTTAATTAAATCGCAACACAAAAAGTGTTAATTAAATCGCAACACAAAAAGTGTTAATTAAATCGCAACACAAAAAAATGTTCTTTTACAATTATAAAATATAAAATTGTAAAAAAAATACTTTTACTTGTATAAGGTAAAACAAGGTTTTTTTACAAGGTTTTTTTATACTAACATTTCCTGTTTTTATCATATTATTTGCATGAGAATTAGGTTTTAGTTTGTGGATACTTATAATAAGTCAGTTTTTTATTAAGTCATTTCCATATGACATTCTGAAAATACCCAGATTGAAATGTTGCCTTTGATTATTACGCGTAGGATTGTATTATATAAGAACATATTAATAGAATGCTTTTGGGAAAGTGTATTTGCAAGTAACATTGGCGGATTAAGGTGTGGTTATAAAAAAATATCTTAAGCTTCCGTTACTTGTCATGCTATTAGTGATACTCACTACATAAAAATGAACACATTCAAACACTAAAATTAATGTCTTAATAAGCACTTACACATTGAGATATCCGCATTAAGATATAACGGGCGTATAATATCTTAATTTATTTTGTATATCAAGTACTTTGGCCAGTTATTAAAAGAAGTTTCTAGTCATCAACAATTTTAACTTATATAATCTACTTTAGAATACATAACTAGAATCTAATTTTGATGAAGAGCTGACAGATTTAATTGGCAAAAATGAGGTTTTCGTATATTTATTGTATGAAAAATTAAATCCCAACACAAAAAATATTCTTTTACAATTAAAAATATTTTTTTACAATTTTATATTTTATATTGGGATAAGAATAAAACTGTTGATTTTTTTTTACTAATATTTCCTGTTTTTATCATTTGTATGAGCATATTATTTTGTGGGAGCATGTTAGTTATGTTTGCTATTTTGTATTTGAGCATTTGCATATTATTTTGTGAATAATTATAATAAAGACAGTTTTTCATTAAGTCATTTCCATATGATATATCCCGAAAATACATAGATTAAAATACTGCCTTAGATTATTACATGTAACACTGTATTATATATAAACATATTAATAGAATGTTTTTGGGAAAGTGCATTTACAAGTGACATTGTCGGATGAAGGTGTGATTACAAGAAAAAAATATCTTTGGTTTCTTTTATTTGTCATGTGCTACTAGTGATACTCATTACATAAAAATAAACACATTCAAACACTGAAAATTAATGTCTTAATAAGCACTTACACATTGAGATATTCACATTAAGATATAACGGGCGTCTAATTTCTTAATTTATTTTGTATATCAAGTAATTTGGCCAGTTATTAAAAGAGGTTTCTAGTCATCAATTTTAACTTATATAATCTTCTATAGAATACTTCTAGAATCTAATTTTGATTCAGAGCTGACAGATTTAATTGGTAAAAGTGAGGTTTGTGTATATTTATTGTGTGACAAATTAAATCCCAACACAAGAAATATTCTTTTACAATTATAAAATATAAAACTGTACAGAAATATTTTTATTAAGATTAGATAAAACTGCTGATTTTTTTTTGCTAATATTTCCTGTTTTTATCATATTATTTGCATGAACATATTATTTTTTTTCACATTATTTTGTTGGAGCATGTTAGTTATGTTTGATATTTTGTATTTGAACATTTGCATATTATTTTGTGGATAATTATAATAAAAACAGTTTTTTATTAAGTCATTTCCATATGATATATCCCAAAAATACGTAGATTAAAATGTTGCCTTTAATTATTACGGGTAGCACGGTATTATATTAAGAACATAGTTAATAGAATGCTTTTGGGAAAGTGTATTTACAAGTAACATTGTCGGATGAAGGCGTGGTTATAAGGAAAAAAATTATCTTAGGTTTCTGTTGCCTATCTTGTTATTAGTGATAATCACTACATAAAAATAAACACATTCAAACATTAAATAAATGCCTTAATAGGCACTTGCATGTTGAAATATCCACATTAAGATATAACGGGCGTATAATTTCTTAATTTATTTTGTATATCAATTACTTTGGCCAGTTATTGGAAGCGGCTGCAAGTCATCAACAATTTTAACTTATATAATCTTCTGTTGAATCCATAACTAGAATCTGTTCTTGATGAAGAGCTGACAGATTTAATTAGCAAAAGTAGGGTTTGAATATATTGATTGTATGACAAATCACAACACAAAAAATATTCTTTTAAAATTATAAAACTGTAAAAAAAAATATTTTTATTGGCATAAGATAAAACTGCTGATTTTTTTACTAATATTTCCTGTTTTTATCATAATATTTTATGAGCATATTATATTTTTGCATATTATTTTGTTGGAGCATGTTAGTGAAAGAAAAATACCAAAATGCCCTAACTAATATATTAACAAACTTATAACAGAAAATATTAGAAGAAAATGAATTTGTCAATTAGATGAAGATACTTTTTTTTTCATAAGTACATTACCAATTTAAAGTATTTTTAAAAAAAAAAATTTAACTATCACTCTGAATTCTAAGATAGATACTAATAACTTTGACTATATCTTTATATGTCATTAAATTAACCTTTATTCAAATTTTTATTTAAATTTCTTTTTTTTTAAAGTTTTTAACAATTTTCATCTTGTGAGAAAATTCATAATTATGGAAGCGAGGATTATTTCTCATAACAGATAGATGGTTAATATTAACATTTGTTTAACTGATATTTTTGTTATTCAAAAATTTGATTATTTAAAATATTTTTAGTACCTTAAAATATAGATCTAGTCATACTTGAAAATGTGTAAAGAAATATGGCCTACATAACTTTCGGTACTAACATAGAATAAAGAAAAACAATTTTATCAATAACATCATCATTGGTGCTTTATTTATGAATAAAGATAATAAAGCATCAACGAATTTTATCTTAAAATAAAATGAAGATAAGTTTCTATTATGGATTTGAATAATGATCTTTCAACAGTTTAGAACAAGGATACACAGACTTGCGATGCCCAACGGAAAAAAAAAGTCGAAGATTATCGAACTTGCAATCCATATATAAATATTAATATTTGGCTTGATTTCTGTAGTGACCAAACGCTTAACTGATTAGTCGACTAGTTTTTCATGATTGATTTCTTTTATATACATATCTAAAAATGTTCTCAAATATATTTGATCCAATGAGAGTTTTGTATTTTAATTATTATATAATAACAACCACAAATCCTTTTTTGAGAGCAAATTTTAAGTGATTAATTTCTTTTATGTACGCATTTAAAAATGTTCAGATATATTTGATCCAAAAAAGAGTTTTGAATTTTAATGTTTTATATAACAGCAATCACAAATCCTTTTTCGAGCACAATTTTAAAATGGAAGATGTTTTTGGCATTACATGTCGTAGAAATAAAAAAAAATTACTTGGTAGGGATATTCATCCAGGCTAGGACGTTATTGGTAAACAATCTGATCTATGAATCTGCTACAAGAAAGAAAACATTAAGTAAAATACTTTTCTAATATTTAAACTTCTACTTTTTTAATAAATTAAAGCTGAATCAAGTTCTCTGTTTTAGTATTTAAATATTTAATCAAAAATTGAAAATCTTTAAAAAAGGTACGTTTTATTTTTTAAATAAATTGGATATTAGATGAAGCGTGCTGCAAAAAAAGATCTGCCCGTACAATAACGCAGAAGTTAACTGTTCAAAATGTTAAATTAAAACAAAATAGAAAGTGAAAAATAACTAAAATTAATTAATAAAAAAACATTTCAATTTTAACGAGAGATGGAAAATGTCACGCCGACATAAATTTTATTTTGTGGAGGATATAAATTTTTGTGTGTAATACGCAAGAAATCTTTGATACTAGTTTCGTGTATAAAAAGTTTTACTTTCATATCTGAGTATTCAAAAACCTAGTTTTTTGTTAAATGTTCTTAAACTTCCTCCCTTCCTGATAAGATTGACAGAGACTATAAATTCAGAGTTAATGATATTTGGTACTGGACATCTGGCCAAAGGGTGTTTTTCGCCTAAGAAAATGAGGTTAGTAGTTTTTTTTTGGTAATAAAGTCTTATCGTAAGTCCGCTTGGAGTGAGAGGTGATGTATCTTTCCTTTGATGGTCAAGAGTCATTTAATGGTGAGGCACAGCCTTTTAAAGATAAAGCTACTTATGGAAGTTGGTGTTTACCACAGTAGGGGGTCTTATGTGTTATTATACTGTCAAATTAAGAGACATTTATGTGATATAGAGAAAAAAGACCAACTGGGACACTAAGCTCCAGAAGATAACCTTTGGCCCCCATTTCGGACCTTGTCCAAAGTGAGGGGAAGGCAAAACATTGATGAATTAAGTAAGGTCAAATGTTAGCCTAATGTTATGGCAGAAATGATTTCTCATCCAAATCAATGAGGACCTAGACGTGATCCTTAAATGATTTTGCTGACCAATCATACAAACTCAATGACCTGTACGATTGAGTTGACCGAAAGTCCAAGAAGCTCAATGAATTAACTCTGTAAGCCCATAACCAATGAAGCTGGCCATCAAAATTCTAAACATGAGAAAGAAGACTCAGAAGATGCAAGGTTATCAAAGTAGTCCTCCCCTAGCTGATTGATTACTTCTGTCTTCAAGACGTTTCATAATGGTCGGAAGATTTATCACCATGCTAGCCAATTTTTGGTGACTGAAGATGCCTCGAGTTCGACATAACTGATGATGTTCATCCAAAAACTTAACTATCCACCGAGGTTGTTATGATGATTTATTTTGTGAGTAGATTCCTTTATCTTCTTATCTGGTGGATTCAAAATGCGTTGTCTTGCATAGTTAAAAAATTTTATGGCTTTGTACAAAGACATACGCCCTAGTTGAAAAGAGTGTCTTTGATTAATGTTAATTGTATATTCTGTAATTTCTTATAGTTAATCTATCAAATACAAAACGGACATCTTCTTTTATAAAATTATTATAATTTTGCATGTTATTTGATTTTCTTTGTTATTTTGAATGCCATAGGCTACAATCTGTATATTTGAAGTAACATGTTAATTTTTATTGTGGGTTGATGAGAAATATAATAACTGTATTTATCTATATATTTAATTCACAATAACGCTAAATGCCTAAAATATAAATAAATAAATTCATATTATTTTAAATTGGAGTTCATATTTATTTCAAGTGCTTGTACTTCCTTTTCCACTTTATCAAGTCTCTAAAAGTTGTCGGATCTCCTTTTATTAGAAAAATGTGGTGCTTACGAAGATTGGTTAATGGGGTTATTGGGGAATTTGGGTATTTTCAAAATTTTAGTACTTTTGATGAATTAGGAATTTGCAGGAATTTGTTTTCAGATGTATTGGAGATTCA
Source organism: Caerostris darwini (assembly GCA_021605075.1). Lineage (NCBI taxonomy): Eukaryota > Metazoa > Arthropoda > Arachnida > Araneae > Araneidae > Caerostris > Caerostris darwini. Next base: position 39,217 of record BPLQ01008214.1, read on the forward strand.
AACCAAAGTCACTGATTAAAGTCACTACCAAAAAAGGTGGAGTAGCCGCTGCACGATAGCAATGCTAATTCCGGAATGATGACAATGAAAATAAAGCAAATGAATTAAGAAAAGATATTTATAACCGTCCGAGGGCGTCTGGAGTTAGAGGGAAGGGTGAGATCTTAAGTGGGTAGATTTTGAATTTCCAAATTAGAAGTTTTGTCATGATTATTAAAGAAATCAGTGGAGATTTTAAGAATAAACATCTTGACACTGAAGGAAATTTAAAAGAATTCACGTAAAATAATATTTGTTGTCATTTCTTTCTTATAGTTTTTTTAAGTAGAAATTTAAAGTTATAAATAATTATTCATTACATATTTATTTGCATTTAATTTTTAAGATCTTGAAGAGTTTTGGATCAATAAATGTGTTTTTTAATCACAATTTTGAACAATAAATTTGTATTTTTTTCATATTTATCTCATATACTTTTTTCATATTTATCTTATACTTTTTTGTCATATTTATCTCTTATACTTTTTTTCATATTTATCTCTTATACTTTTTTTTCATATTTATCTCTTATACTTTTTTTCATATTTATCTCTTATTTTTTTTTTTCATATTTAACTCGTGTACATTTTTTTTTCATATTTATAATTATAATTTTTTTTTTTCATATTTATCTCTTATATTTTTTTTCATATTTAACTCATGTGCATTTCCAAAACAAAGGTACTACAGAACTTCACTTCGTACTCAAGTGAATTTATTTGATAAAATTATAAATCTTTATTCATTACATATTTATTTTCGTTTAATTTTTCGGATATTTAAGAGTTTGGGGTCGATAAATGTGTTAAATCTTTTAATCATAATTTTGAACAATAAATTTACATTTTTTAAATATTTATCTCATATACATTTGTTTTCATATTTATATCATATACATTTTTTTTTCATATTTATATCATATAAATTTTTTTTCATATTTATATCATATAAATTTTTTTTTTTTTCATTTTTTTTTTTTTTCATATTTATATCATATATTTTTTTTTTTCATATTTATATCATATAATTTTTCATTTTTTTTTTTTCATTTATTTATATTTTTTTCATATTTATATCGTATAATTTTTTTTTTTTTCATATTTATATCGTATAAATTTTTTTTTTCATATTTATATCATATAAATTTTTTTTTCATATTTTTTTTTTTCATATTTATATCATATAAATTTTTTTTTTCATATTTATATCATATACATTTTTTTTTTCATATTTATATCATATAAATTTTTTTTTTCATATTTATATCATATAAATTTTTTTTTTTTCATATTTATATCATATAAATTTTTTTTTTCATATTTATATCATATAAATTTTTTTTTTCATAATTATATCATATACATTTCCAAAACGAAGGCACTACAAAATTTCACTCTCAAGTGAATTTATTGGATAAAACATGATTATTCTATTGAAATTTACTGTTGTACTTGTGGGAAAATGTTTTGCAACGCTAATAGTTTTTGAAAGAGATATTTGAACAAATCAAAATTTCACGCACACATTTGGTATTTTAAATTATAATGAGTCCTTAATTTAAAAATCTAGTTAACACATGCAAGATTAGAATGAAAAGTATGCATTAAAACTGGGTGTTAAAACTGATAATTACAAGTATTTGATGTATGACCATGAGACCAATTTTGAATGCCAGTATATTTAGCTTATTATTGAACTCTGGCCTAAGTGATGTGATGAGTGACATGCCAAGGCGGAACCTTGGATTGGTAAGTGCTTTTTAAAATGCTTCAAGCATACTACTGGGACAGACTACTTGAATAATTTTCGTTTTGAGATTCTATTTACATTTGGTACACAAGGAACGAATACATTTAGTTTTAAAAATAAATTCGCTCGAAAGATTCGCCTACGAGTGCATAAAATGAATATTAATTTGTTTTTCTTAATTTGTATCGGAACGTAAAGAGAAAGTGATTTTATTCCATTTTATAAAAATTGAACAGAAAATTCAATATAGATTCAAATCTTCAAATTGTTTTAGATATATAGATATAAATTAAAAAAATAATGGATGTAATACAAGATGTAGTTTTTTTTAATGTAATCACAGAAATCTTATATTTCCTTTAGTAAAAATGTTAATTTTATTTCATTTTGCAAATTTATTTCATTTTTTTCCCACTGAAATTATCTTTAACTGAATTAAATTAAAATTGTTAATTGAATTTAATTGAATTTGTAATTGAATTGAATTTAATTGAATTTGTAATTAAAATGGATTAACTTCAGTTAATAAATTCAATTTAAATTTGTTAAACGAATTTTTTGAGATGGATGTAATTCAATATATGTATACAAAAAGTACATTTTCTCTTTGAAAGCTAATAGTTAATTAAATTAATAATTGAACAGATAACGATTTTATTGAGTAGGTTGTTTTTAATTTTATGTGGCCAGAGATTCATCATGTAGTAAAAAATAAGAAATGAATATATATATTCATTTATGATGAATATATATATTCATGAATTATGTGATTTATTAATTATGATGATAGTAATTATGATTATTTAATTATATGATTTATTTTTTTACTATGATGAATATATATATTCCTTTTTTTAATTTTTTTACTTCATAATGAATCATTGAGCACATAACATTAAAAGTAAACTACTCAATAAAATCGTTGTCTGTTCAATTATTAATTTAATCACCTATTAACTTTCTAAGAGAAAATGTATTTTTTTTTCCAACCATCAAACAATGATATTTCAAATCACTCAGTACTTAAATGTTCACTTACAGTGTGATTAATCCTAATTAAACCATCTAACATATGTTGAAATACGATGAAATCAAAGACTTGTAATCATCATCCAATTAGAACTCAAATTAGAGGAAATACACGAGCATCATTAATGAGAACCAATATTTTTTTAAAACCAGAATGAGAAAACCAAGATTTATGCTTTGAGTTACATAAAAAATTAATTAAATATTGTTGCTACAAGATCATAGTTGCAATTAAAGCATAAATTTTATAACTCATCATTTGGAACTCATTATGTCTATTTCACAAATTATCTATCTTGTCTTTGTTGGAATTACGCTTTGATATTTATTAGCTTTGTTTTATAGTTTGGTTCAGAAAAATATTGTTATTGCGTTCAAGAAAAATAATTTTGTACAGCTGAAGAATGAAATTTTTGTTTTGATTGAAAAATACATTAAGAATCACTTTGTAAATTTAAATAGTTATTGATTTAAGTTTTTAGTTTTGTGTCACAAGCTACTTCAACCCCAAAAATATTTTATTGTTATGCAACATTTAATACTAACTAAGATTTTAGTAGTAAATAATTTTATAAGTTTTATCATTTTTTTTTACTCAAATGTGATGTATTTAAAAAAGTGATTTCAAAATATTAAAATATCTATTCTTTTAAAAATTAATTTGGTTTTATTTCTTATATAATTCAAAACGATGTTCAAAATTCTTTTCACTGGGAACATCTCTCATATATTAAATGAAACCAGTCGCCATGAACTATGATAAATAAAAATTTTTGTCACATAGCTACTTTTCAATTCAAGTACAATATTTTCATCTGAAATACGTTGAAATATTCGTTTCGCATACAAAAAATGTTTCGAAATATCATTCTTTTGCCCACAAAAAGTATTTCGAAACATTTTTTTTTTTTTTTTTTGCATTAAAAAGTATTTCGAAATAGAAATTTCTTTTCAAATTTAAAAACGTAAAATTACGTCGTGTTCTGTTTCTCTCATCCATTCCACGAAAAGGATAACTAAAAATTCCACATTTAGGCTTCATTATTGCTAATATCAAAACAAAATAAATAGTTTTTCAATTAATAAATCTTTAATAGTCTTAACTTCCGGGAAAAAATGAACGCATGAAATAACTGGCAGCATATATTTACATAGCGAAAGCATGTTTTTCTAATTTTTTTCAGCCTACCAATCGCATTCAGTCAACATTCATTTCATCAGGAATGCATTCCAATCAGATTTATTTAATCGGGAATGCATTCCAATCACATTTATTTAATCGGGAATGCATTCCAATCACATTTATTTCATCGGGAATGCATTCCAATCACATTTATTTCATCGGGAATGCATTCCAATCACATTTATTTAATCGGGAATGCATTCCAATCACATTTATTTAATCGGGAATGCATTCCAATCACATTTATTTAATCGGGAATGCATTCAAATCACATTTATTTAATCGGGAATGCATTCCAATCACATTTATTTAATCAGGAATGCATTCCACTCAACATTACTTTCATCGGGAATGCATTCCAATCACATTTATTTAATCGGGAATGCATTCCAATCACATTTATTTAATCGGGAATGCATTCCAATCACATTTATTTAATCGGGAATGCATTCAAATCACATTTATTTAATCGGGAATGCATTCCAATCACATTTATTTAATCAGGAATGCATTCCACTCAACATTACTTTCATCGGGAATGCATTCCAATCAACATTACTTTCATCGGGAATGCATTCCAATCAACATTACTTTCATCGGGAATGCATTCCAATCAACATTATTTTCATCGGGAATGCATTCCAATCAACATTACTTTCATCGGGAATGCATTCCAGTCAACATTACTTTCATCGGGAATGCATTCCAGTCAACATTACTTTCATCGGGAATGCATTCCAGTCAACATTACTTTCATCGGGAATGCATTCCAATCAACGTTAATTTCACCGGAATGCATTCCAATCGCATTTAGTCAAAAATTCATTTCATCAGGAACATCTCTCATATTAGATGAAAATTGTCGCCATGAACGATGATAAATAAAAATTTCTGTCACATAGCTACTTTTAAATTCGATTACTATATTTTCATCTAAAATATTTTGAAATATTCTTTTTGCATACAAAAAGTGTTTCGAAATATCATTTTTTTGCATTAAAAAGTGTTTCGAAATACGAATTTCTTTCCAAATTAAAAAACGTAAAATTACTTCATGTTCTGTTTATTTTCTCATCCATTCCACGAAAAGGATAAGTACAAATTCCTCATTTAGGTCTCATTATTGCTAATATCAAAACAAAACAAAATAAATCTTTTTTACAATTTAATAAATCGTAACTTCCTGGAAAAAATGAACGCATGAAATTACTGGTAGCATGTATTTACGTAACAAAAGCATGTGTTTCGGATTTTTTCAGTCTACCAATCACATTTAGTCAACAAGAATTTTGCGCAGGAATCGTGCCAATCAGCAAAGTGATAGAGCGTGACCTACTCATGCAACAATGAAGGCCTTAGGGCGTGACACTTTAGGAATTTCCTGTCATACCGAAGGTTATTGAAAAAAAAAATTATTTTCTATGCTTGCAAAATACAATATTAATTTTGTATTCAAGTTATATAAAATGAAAAAAAAAATAATTAAGTTTAGTCTGTGTCTTTCTGTAATATATTTTGAATGGAAGTTCCAGATTTATAATAATAATAATTATATTTTGTTATGTGTTATGAAATGTCTTTCAAATCAATTCCATTTCAATCATCTAGTTACTCCCTCTTAACAATATGATCTCTCATACTGTGAAGGCCTAAGAGGCAAGGCCATTTAAGTACCGTGGTCTAAGTTTAGAACACGCTTGCTTCCTCAGAAATAATACTTATTTAATTAAAAAAATGTTTGGTCAAAACCATCAATTGTTTTCAATGACACAGAATATTTTAAAGTTGTTTATTAAAAGGCATTCATTTCATAATTTCTTTATGGCCTAGGTCAAACAAAATGAACAAAATTAATTTCTGAAGGAAAGAAAAAAACATTTTTAAAATTTTTCCTGTTTGGTTTGAATAAATTGATATTTATTAAAGGCATTTAATAATTAAGAAATTATGAGTTTAAAACTAATTGAGAAATGTGTTTAAAATGAATTAAGAAATAATTTGAATATAATTAAGAAATTGTGTGAAAATTAATTCAGAAATTAAGAAATAATGTGAATATAATTAAGAAATTATGTGGTTAAAATTATTTCCTGAAAGGAAAAAAAAAAAAAAATAAAATAAAAAAAAAGAAATTTAATTATAAAATATTAAATTAATTTAAAATTATATTTTTCTGCAAATTTACTGTTTTTAGATGTTCTTTAAAAAGATGAGCTGAAATAATTATTTCTTATAATGTGCATCTTACTTATAATGTTAATGCACTCTCTTTCGGGAAAAAAACCTATTGAAGCATCTTCATTAATCAATCCAAGTTTATCTATCATAACTATAATATCAAAGTTTCTATTATAATTATTAAATCTATATAAATAATGGAATTTTTATCAGACATGTTGTTTGATACTTGTTCTTCAAATTGGATAACAGTAGGTTGAATTATTTCTCAAAATTTAGTGGAAAAATATTTATTTGTTTACATTGTTAACTCCGATGATTCAGATATTTTAAAGTTTGATAACAATATGCGATTATAACCATACTATTGAGAATAACAATTTTCTGAATAAAATATCAAATGCTGCTACTAATAAATATGAATAAAATATTTAATGACAAAGGATTTTTTGAAAATTTTTTTCTATAAAAACAAAATCATAAATATGATTTAAAAAACCCAACTTTTTGAGTGAAAACAAAATTTGAAAGAGAACAAAATTTAAAAAAATAAAGTCATAGAAAAAACATTAAAGATTAATCTAAATGTATGAATAAAAAAAATCAAAATTTCTTCTGATTTTATGCAATATTGTTGATATCACAGGGAAATATTTATTAAGTATAAATGTAGTAAATATTACAATTGTTACAAGCTACTAAAAATAGAAAAAAAAACTTTGTTTAAAATTAACTATATAACTTTTTAAATAAAGAATAATACTTATAAATAATAACACGATAGAAATAAAAAATACAAAAATTATAATACAAAATGCAAAAAATAATGATATAAATACAAAAATTATAATACAAAATGCAAAAAATAATGATATAAATACAAAAATTATACAAAATGCAAAAAATAATGATATAAATACAAAAATTATACAAAATGCAAAAAATAATGATATAAATACAAAAATTATAATACAAAATGCAAAAAAAAATAATACAAAATATAAATGCAAAATGCAAAAAAAAAATTATAAATGCAAAACAAAATGCAAAAAAAAATAATGATATAAATGAAAAAATTATAATACAAAATGCAAAAAATAATGATATAAATGCAAAAAATAATAATACAAATACAAAATTTATAATACAATAGAAATTTTGACGAGGAGATTAATTAAGTCTACATTTATGGTGAAGAATTCCATTTTTAATAGGTTCCATCGCACTGTAGTGCAAATGATTATAAAGTTACGAGCTGATTTATTAAATTATTTTTCAGAATGGAGCCATTTTCACAGCTACAGGTCTTTTTATCAAGGTATTTGAATTCGAATCGTGTGTGGAACGACGAATTGAATAATAGGGGATATATTATACAGCACGGAACGTATTATCGCCTTTATAGGTTTTGGAAAATAAAATATTAATCTTAACTGTTTCTAAAAAATTCCAAGGGCCACATATCATAGATTATCTTTAGATTAGTTATATACTTTGTAGCTAATCTAACATCTCATACATATTTATTATAACAATTTTTACAATTCTAACACTAATAAACATTTATATCTCAAAAAAAAAAAAAAAGGAAAGCTTTTGAAAACATCCCATGACCACTCAGAAGAGCTTTTAACAATAAGTTGTCTAAGAATTATTGACACGAATTGTAAAATTATGCAAAAAACATAGAGGATATACAAATTAAAGGTATTTACTGACTTTCAATGTAATTACAAAAATTTACAGATTTTGAAGTGAGATTCTTTGGTTGTTAGTAATACGTTTCTGCGATGCTTGAATTCATGCCGTGTATTGGAATGTACCTAAATGAGGAGTTATGAATTAATGACAGTTGTCATATGTTGCTTCAGTTCCTGCTTATTAGTATAAGGCATTCTTCAGACAATCTTTTATATAGCTTCACATGAAAAACTCCGATGAAGTTAAATCTGGAGAAAATCCACTAAGAATTCCAAAACTTGTCAGATGTCTTGGTTATTAGTAGCACGTCCGAGCTATACTTGAATTCATGTCGTGTATTGTCAAATATACGAGTTGTCATGTGCTGTTTCAGTTCCTGCTAATAAGTACTAGGCGTTTGACAGACGCATTCTTTTACATAGCCCTGAAAAACTCTAATGAAGTTAAATCTGGAAAAAATCCACTAAGAATTCCATTACTCCTCAGATACTTGCCAATACATGGCCTGAAATCGAGCATCGCTTGAAGGTACTAGGAACAACCAAGGGATATAACATCGAAATTTATAAACTAGTTATATTGTAAAGTAATCGAGTAATTTTATTTCAATCTCTACTACTTTTTTCATAATATTGTAATATGCCCAGTAATTCTCGGAAAACTTGAGGTTTAGTCGCAGATTATCATGTAGCTTTTGGAATTTCTATTATAAATATTAAATGTGTTAAAAATTGTGCTTTCTCCTTCGTTTTTATTTGAATGTTTAAATCATCACTGATTTATTTCTATTTACCAGGTATTTATCTGATAGATATTGTGTGACTTTTAATCAAATAAGTTAATTTGTAAAATAGTTTTAGGAACTCGCAGACTGTATATCAAAAATATTTTCTTATTAATATCAATTACAGTTAAACGTGAAATACACCAACATAATAAACATTTCCAATGTGAAATATGATATAATGCATAAACTGAATTGTATTGGTTCCTAGAACAAGGATTTTCTATTTCTGTTTGTGATTTTTATCATTTGCTTAAGATTCACCAGGTTTATGTTTGTTTTTGAGATAAACAACATTTAGTATTATAGATATTTGAATTCTGTTTCCCTCTTGAACTTAAAATTTAAATTTCTTTTAAGTGATATTTAAATATAGGAATTCAAGAAATTTTTAATTTCTTACAATAGTGTGTAGTTGAAATATAACAAATATCAACAATTATCTACAATTATGGCATTTACTGCAATATTAGACTTAATTGTGACCAGTGAAACTAGAATTCTGAAAACGCAGTTATAATAAACATAATTTTATTACTTTTTTTCTGTGAGAAAATATTTTAATATAAAATATTAAATACATTTTATTATTAATTATATTTAACATTTAAATTAAAAAAATATTTTGATAAAATATCGATTAATGGAGAATTTTATTTTTTATCAGCAGTGACACTATTAAATTCAGTAATTAATAAGAATAATTAATAAAAATATTTCAGTAATTAATACAAATAATTAATAAAAATATTTGATTGATGATTCCAAATAGTATGAAATTTGTTATTGAATTACTTAAAATTTACTTTAATTTTTAACAGCTTCGTTAATTCAAGTAACTGGATCATAATTCAATTATTTTTAAAAATTTTCTATAGATTTTAATAAGAAATGGCTTATTAAGTTAATCAACTACTCGAAGTTGTCATCGTAAAAAAAAGAAGTAACTTTATTTAAACTAATGTTATTACATTTTATAGACATACTATATATTAGATTCTTAGTAATGAGCAAATTGAGTACTAAATTGATTTTTATAAGACAATCAAAGGAAGTAGTTTTAAGATTTAAATTTGTTAGATTAATCAATTACATATGGGAGACAGGAGATAATTAAATTTTTTTCTTTAACAGATACTCTTTAAAAGAAGGTGAAAGCAATGTAATTCTATATCTTTAATAAGGAATAAATTAAATATTATAAACTGAATTTTATTTCAGTAAGAAAGAACTTGAAAGTTGATAACTGAATTGTTAATCGGTTTCTTACCTGAAAGGTAAGTGGATCCCTAAAAAATCTATTTAGGATCTCGATAATGTCTCATTCTGTATATAATGATTGACAGGGGAAGAAAGAAGTTAATCATTCCCTAAATTGGAGAGGTACAATTTCCTATCTGTATCTTATTGTTATTCGTGAAAGTTATACGTTGACTATTTTAGACTGAATAGAATTTGATAGTTTATCAAAGCAGTTGACATTTTGAACAGCTTTGATTAACATTATGATGATATTCACAAGTGAATCCTTTTATTACAAATGTGAATTATTTGAGCTTTGATTAGTTTGATCGAATTGTTCTTCAACATTTTTAATTCAAAAAGAAGAAAAGGATAAAAAAAAAATACTTGTAAATCAAGTTACATTAAACACCAATCAACTTGTAAAAAACCTTATGTTAAATATTGAATAAATCGCTTCCAGTCCAAGGGTGAACACAACTAACTATAAAAAAAATTGATTAAAAAATGTTTTCAGTTAAAGAATTGTTAAAAAAATTTTTAAATGGTTACTCAAGTATTTACTGCAGATAAAGGGATTAATCTAAAATTTAATTAATGAATTTTAAATGCAACTAGATAAATTTACATTCAATTTGAAAATAAAATAAATAAACGTTTAAAAATAAAAAAATGTATTTATAAATTTAGGCATAAAATTTGTAAGCTCTTCGGTTTTCTAATACAATGGACAGTATTATTAACACTTTGTACTCGAGGGCTCCGGAACGGAGCCATTTAAAATTTGTCTTCAAGCTCCAGGGCTCCGCTACAAAGACAGTGCAAATAACAATATAAATAATACGTACATCAAACTTGCATGTGAATATGATCTTTTCACTACAATCGCTTCGAGTTGCTGGTAATACGAATGAAAAAAAAATTCGAGTGCAAAGGGTTAATGTAATGTCATAATTAGGATCATTTTATTAATTACACTGGTGTGCAAAATTTATTAAACGATGCAATTTTTAAAGCAGACGGACACGAAGCTGTAGAAAAGATCAAAATTGTCGATCAGTAGAAAGATCTCAGTTCAATAGAAAGATTATTCGTATGCAAATATCAAGAATAATAAGTTAACGCAAAACACTGGCATTCAACGCGCGGTGCAAGATAACAATAAAAAGAAGGACGGAACGTGCTATTAAAAACAATTTCTGGAAATGTAAAAATGTTTGTACGTCCAATATGGTTAGAAGAAACCATATGGACTACTTTACATGTGTAGAAATACTGACAAGTTGAGGAGAAGTGTAGTCTAACAAATGTAGTCAAAGAACTTTGAATCGGCAAAAGTGTCATTTCATCAGTTTGTAAAGCCTTTCAAACCCCAGGTACAAGAAAAATGACACGAATGGATGATTGGTATACCGCCTAGCACACAAAAAGAAATTGATACCAGTCAGCGGGTAATGTTACTCAGCAGTTGCATACTGCAATTGGATGACAAGTGTCGTGGCTGTGGTCAGATACCTTATTAAAAGAAAACCGTCATCACAATGTCTGCATCCCAGTGACATCTACCTATCGTCGCACCGTTTAGACTGTGTAAGGAACATAAGACTTGACATTAAATCAATGGAATCACGTCCTCTATACAGTGGGAGATCATTATCATAAGGGATCCTCAATGACAACTGATATGGAGAGAGAGAGAGATAAAGACTGTTTTATCCTACTGACATCTACAAAAGAGACCGTTGCGATGGTTCTGCCATGTTTGTCTGGTAAGGCATTATGACGAATGGGTGGATTGGGTTTCTAATTTTTGACGGAGATCCCTATTGACAGCAAGTGATTCTCCCCACACGCATTTATTTCTTAGTACCGCTGTCCTCCACTAAGTATAAAATGCCGTCTGCATTCTAAATTTCAAGTCTCTCAGGTAAATTGTTGCGGAGTTATGAAATAGAAAAGTGGAAAAAACAGTCATTGCCGAAGTTTTGCACATTAGTGTATATTAGATAACTACATTCTTTGTAGAAGTGCGTCCTTATTTGTAACCTAAGAACTTGTTAGCATAAAAAATTGACAATGATTTGAAAATTCATGGAAATTCTAAACTGCAAATTTTTAGTATAGTTTAAAAATATCATAATGGGCAATTACATGTATATATCAAAATCAGTAGATGAAATGTTGTAAAATGTTGCAAGCTTTACAAAAAAAAATAAATGTTCCAAATTTGTTTTGCATGGATGAATTATTTTGGACATAAGTTATATGGAGCGCATCACGATATCTTAGCTGCATGTGTTGGCTAATCAAGGGCAATTCAGCACGTGCAGCTTAAAAAAAAACTATCGAAAATGGGAATATTATGTACTTCATATGCTGTCGTCTGTCTAGATAACGATTATAAGAAAGAAAAGGTTTATTTATAATGAAAGAATGTGTATTTAACATAAATTCACCAGCACTTTTCAAGATAAAGAAATCAAACATCTATTTATCAGAAGAAGAAATATACTATTTTCGGTTTACAGTTTATCAGGTTTATAGTTTGAGGTTTATCCAACGAAATATCTATCTCTACTTAACAATTTTATACTTATTTATGCTTGAAAATAATCAGGTACAACAGAATTTATGCTTGTGTTTCATAGATTCAAATTAACAGTACGGTATTAATATTCATTTTATGATATTTATTGGTTTAAATTTATAAAAATGGCATAAAATTTAAAGTAAAACATAATCCTTATATATTTGTGAAAATGTTTTTGATCAACAAAAATATAATCATATATCTGATCCTTAAAAACGTAAATAATCGCTGAATAATCATTCACTGAATGGTTTAAAAATAATATGTCAATGATTTATAGCTATCTATTTTTAAAATGATTAATATATAAAAGTATTGCAATTTACGCCCTTTTACAAAGTTATTACTATTATTCCTCATCTGAAAGTTTTCGCCTAATATTTTTTAAAAATTTATATTAAAGAATAATATGGCATACTTATCGAGAAAATATATTAATTCTTTCAGTTCAAAATAAATATCTTTATTTTTAGTAAGTGTCCATTAATATAAGTCGTATTTACATGGAAACTTTATTCATTGAAAATCGAAAGGATATTCATATATGGAGACGTTAATTAATTAAAATCTGCCCAAAACTTTTTAAACATTCAATGAAATATTAATAAATAAACAGGTCAGGATCGATAAATCGTGATATCTGTTTTGCATATGAGCAGAAACCTTCAGAAAATGTAAATCATAGTCTTCAATGAATTCCTGTCCAAATATATCAGAATTCAAGGATAAGGGAGCTAAACAATGAAGTAAATGTTTTAAGATATTTTTTACCTTGAATATTTTAGTGACTAAGACGTAATAAAAACAATTCTCTAGAAGAGTGATGGTTTAAAAACAAGCTATAACTCAGAATATTAGTATTTTTGACACTAACTGTATTTTAATTTTTTACATGTGATCTAAGAGAAATGAGTCTATTACGTAAACGAGAAATGTGTAGTTGTATTTCTGTGTCAGCATCTTACGCTTAAACTATCTGTGAATATTAATTGAGGATTTTTTCTAATTTTGAAATTTAAATGTGATTGGAATTTTATTAATTTGAATATGCTTCAGAATATGAGAACAGGAGAATTTACTACTATTACGAGTATTTTGATAGTCGCTAGACCAATGTTTTCCAAACTTTGGACTGCGATCCTTAAGAAAGACAAGAAAATACTCGGAGTCGCTGTGTATTTGTTAATGTAATCTAACAGGCAAATCCATTATCTCAATGAGAACAGGACAATTTACTGATATTATCTTAATTGCTCCCCAGACCATTGTTTTCCAAACTTTGGAGCTCTACCTTCAAAGAATATAAGAACATATTGGGAGTTATGGTGTATTTTTTAATGTGATCTAACAGGTAATCCGTTATATAAATGAGCACAAGAGAATTTACTATTATTTTGATAGTTTTACTCAGAACAATGTTTTTCAAACTTTGGATGCCTACCGTCAAGGAAGATAAGAACGTACTTGGTTTGGTTTGTCGCTCTACGGTCATTTTTTGCTGTTTTTTAGGCTAATTAGATTCGGAACCTATAATTTAACGGGGATTTCGAACCACTTACAAACATCCATGCCACCGCCAGGATGGCATGGATGTTTGTAGTTTGAACGTACTGGGGATTACGGTGTATTTTTTAATGTGAACTAACAGGTAAATTCATTATATAAATGAGAATAGAAGAATTTACTACTAACAATGTTTTCCGAACTTTGAAATGCGACCCTCAAGAATGACAAGAAAGTACTGGGAATCATGGTATATTTTTTTAATGTCATCTAACATAGATAAATCCATTATATAAAATGGCAGGAGAATTTACTACTATTATTTTGATAGTTCCGCATAGCAATGTTTTCTAAACTTTGAAGTGCGCCCTCAAGAAAGTACTGAGAGTCAAAGTGCATTTTTTAATGTGATCTAACATAGATAAATCCATTATATAAATGAGAACTGAATAATTGTATTCATGTGTCAGTACCATATGTTTAAATTATCTATGAATGTGTAGTTTCATGATTTTTCATTAAGGTAACATAAGATAAACATTAATGTGTCCACAAAAAATATCGAAAAATTAAAATATTAAAAAAAATTGTTTTCAGAAGGACAGATATATTTGAGAAATTTAATATTTTCAACTGCTAATTTAAAGAAACTGCCTTTTCTTTAATTATAAAATTAAAATATTTGTAAAGAAATTTGAGCAGTAACGAAGTGGCAAGGAAAATTCTTGAATTAGCATAAATGAGTAAGAGTAACTTATTGATTTCATGTTTAATATTCGATTAAAACATAATTTATGATATGTTGAATAATTTGATATGTTTGTCATGTTGAATATTTTGATACACATTGACAAAAAATTTAAATTTTAAATAAAATAAACATTAAATGTTCTTTTTTTTTCGCAATCTCTTAGATTTGCCTGCATTCGACAAACATAACATCAAAATATATTAAATCTTAATTATCATTAAATGATAATTACATTAAATGATAATTTCATTAAAACATTAAACATCATTAAATGTTTATAAAATGAATATTTTAGCATTAGAGTATGATTTCCTCAAATTCAGGCAAATTTTAAAAGTTATTGTTTTATTTTAACGCTTGTAAGTACGGATCATTGTGTTTCGCGATATTTTTCGAGTCTGCTTTTAATGCATAGTTTTCAATGCAATTTATTAAATGTTTACTTCAAAATAAAATCTAATTAAATTGTAAAAATTACAACACATCGAAAATAAATAAAAGGAATGGAGTGAGTATGGGGAGAATGGCATGGAAATATGGGAAGAAGCAGAGGTTAAATATTTGAGAACACACTGCACCAGATCATGATGCACTAAAATTGCATTTTATTTTTCTTCGTAATTCATTTTTTAGATCTCATTGTTCAATTATTCTCATTCTTTAAATTTCTGCTGTCCATTAATATAGCCCATTAAATTTTTGATGACCATATTTATGTTATCCATTAATTCTTAACGAAAAAAAAAATGTTTTATCTTCAACCATTATTTACAGATATACAGAGACATCCAAATAATGACTTGAAGAATTAATCTTTAGTTCTCTATATAATTACATGAGAGATAATATATATATATATATATTACATCTAGGAATACGTCGCTAGATGTGTCTTTGACTTTGATAGAGTCATCTAGCGAGCAGAAATAACATAGTTTATAATATCCTGAGGGTACGTTTTCTTTGAAAAGCTATCTTCAGGATGTTATAAATGATTTCCTTTGGGTTTTCCGATTTCTTTTGGGTCTAACGGATTTCCTGGACAACATGCTTCCACATTCTGTCATTGTATATTTTGTGCACATTTTTGTGTTTTTTGAACCGCCAATGCAGTTCTTGCCGTTCAGCGTTTTGATTTTTGTGTTTATTAAATGATTTTCAGTTTCGTTGTTGCAGCTTATGCGGATTTTGGATCTTGAACAATTTTTTTAGATGTTTGAATGTAGGCCCGTCAGGATTTTTGGATTGCGAATTATGTTGCTTTTGCTATAGAATTTGCGTGCAGCGAATATAGATAGTAGTGTTTAGAGTGTAAAATTGTCTTGGTTCTAATTCACTCCTTGTTAACTCAACTTCGGTTCTTGTGTACTTTATATAATATGGCGCTCGGTGCCACAGGTTTCGAGTTACGGTGGTGCCATGAATGTTTATAGTGGTTCGGAATCTACTTTAAACCGTAGGTCCCGATCTAATATAACTAGCGTTTTGGGCATAGGGCTGACAACCCTATCCTGTAAAAAAGGCAAACATCGCCTGACTCGAAATCTGCCAGAAGGCAGGCGGCCTTAGCCCACTATGGGTCTGTTGAGCCAATGATACGAGTATATATATATATTACTCATTATTATTGATATTTCAAGTGACTTCATTTTCATATCATATAAGTGAAAAGTTGTAATTGGTTTTAAGTTTGATGCAAATAAATTTCAGTTTGACTTCGGATTTAGTCTGTTTCAACAATTATTGAATAAAAACGAATTAACCGCTATAAATACTTCTTTAATTTAGAATTTCTTTAAAATTTGATAAAGAATGAATAAAACACTTCAATTCTTATTCATAATATGAGACAAAAATAGTTTCATAATGATGTGATATTTTAGTATAAATAGTAGGCTAAATATGAGAGACAGTTTAATAATCGGGTAGAAGAGCTGTCATGCATTTATAACATTAAACTGTAGATCATTATTTTTATATGAAGATTAATTTGCCATTAGATATAATTATTCA
This sequence comes from Caerostris darwini, assembly GCA_021605075.1. Lineage (NCBI taxonomy): Eukaryota > Metazoa > Arthropoda > Arachnida > Araneae > Araneidae > Caerostris > Caerostris darwini. The sequence continues at coordinate 55,979 of BPLQ01008214.1, forward strand.
GTTAAAAATAGTGTCGCTTATAAATTTATGTGAATATTTATAACATAAGGAATGACTAATAGCGAAACCTTCAATTTTTTTTAAATAATTTACTTAAGCAACCTTATGTTAATTAATCATTCTACTTCAGAAACGTGAAGTTAATATAAACAGCATTTTGTACGCAGTATTTTCTTCAATACATTATTTTAAATCATGTGCAAAAAAGTAAATTACTAATACATCAATTTGATAACTAGACAGATTATAATAAAGAGTTTTAGTTAATCAGTTAAATTTAATTCTTTCACATACATATTATTATAAAGTTTGCTACGTAAAATTACTTTTAGGGCGTTTTCATTCATAGCTCGCTATTAATTTCTTAACCAGACACTTTTGGTTTCGATAGTATAATATTTTTAATATCTATGGTAATAACTGACTTATGCAACCTTATGTTAATTAATCATTTTACTTCAGAAACATGAAGTTATATAATTGGTATTCTGTATGCAATATTTTCTTCAATGCATTATTTTAAATCACGTGCAAAAAAAGACAATTACTTCTTACTATCAATTACTAATACATCAATTTGGTAAATAGACAAATTATTATAATAAGTTTTAGTCAATTAGTTAAATTTAATCCTTTCACGTACATATTACTATTATAAAGGGTGCTACTCAAAATTACCTTTAGGATGTTTACATTCAAAACTCGCTTCCAATTTCTTAACCAGACACTTTTAATTTCAATAATATATAATAGTTTTAATAAATATAAAATAAGTAAACGAATCAAGTTGTTTTAAATTATTTTGTAAAGTCAAAATCAAATGGGTATTCCACTCCACTAACACATCATTTGCTAATACATCAATTTGGTAACTAAACAGATTATTATAATAGAGTTTTAGTTAATTAGTAAATTTAATTCTTTCACGTACATATTATTTATAAAAGGTTGCTACATAAAATTACTTTTAGGATGTTTCCATTCAGAACTCGTTATTAATTCCTTAGCCAGACACTTTTGGTTTCAATAATGTAATAGTTTTAATAAGTATGGTAACAACTGACTTGTATAACCTTATGTTAATTAATCATTCTACTTCAGAAACGTGAAGTTAATATAATTCGTATTCTGTAAGCAATATTTTCTTCAATGCATCAATTTAAATCATGTGCAAAAAGAGTCAATAAGTCAATTACTTCTTACTATCAATTACTAATACATCAATTTTTTAACTAGACAGATTGTTATAATAAGGAGTTTTAGTTAAATTTAATTCACCTACATGTATTATTATAAAGATATATTATTATCTTTCACGTACATATTATTATTATAGATTGCTACTTAAAATTAATTTTAGGATGTTTTCATTCGGAACTTAATATTAATTTCTTAACCAGTCACTTTTGGTTTCAATAATATAATAGTTTTAATAAATATGGTAAAATGAGAAAGCGAGTCAAGTTGTTTTTAATTATTTTGTAAAGTGACTTCAAAATCAAATGGGTATTCCACTCCACTAACACATCATTTTCTAATACATCAATTTGGTAACTAAACAGATTATTATAATAGAGTTTTAGTTAGTTAGTAAATTTAATTCTTTCACGTACATATTATTTATAAAAGGTTGCTACATAAAATTACTTTTAGGATGTTTCCATTCAGAACTCGTTATTAATTCCTTAGCCAGACACTTTTGGTTTCAATAATATAATAGTTTTAATAAGTATGGTAACAACTGACTTGTATAACCTTATGTTAATTAATCATTCTACTTCAGAAACGTGAAGTTAATATAATTTGTATTCTGTAAGCAATGTTTTCTTCAATGCATTAATTTAAGTCATGTGCAAAAAAAGTCAATAAGTCAATTACTTCTTACTATCAATTACTAATACATCAATTTTTTAACTAGACAGATTGTTATAATAAGGAGTTTTAGTTAAATTTAATTCACCTACATGTATTATTATAAAGATATATTATTATCTTTCACGTACATATTATTATTATAGATTGCTACTTAAAATTAATTTTAGGATGTTTTCATTCGGAACTTAATATTAATTTCTTAACCAGTCACTTTTGGTTTCAATAATATAATAGTTTTAATAAATATGGTAAAATGAGAAAGCGAGTCAAGTTGTTTTTAATTATTTTTGTAAAGTGGCTTCAAAATCAAATGGGTATTCAGTTCTGCCACTCATCATTTACTAACTTTAATTAGACGTAACAAATCACTTAAAAATTAGACCTTCACTACAGAAAAATGGACTTTATTAAATGTATCATGAAAAAATGCACTTTTTTTTAGTATAATTTAAAACGTTTGTTTTTAATTTGCAAGTGATATCTTACTGCACTAGTATTTTTCAAAACTATTTAAATGTTTATATCACTTTTCATTTCAATAATCATTCTTCGATGCTTATTTTTACAGAATGCTTTCAACAAAATATGCATTGTTAATATTGTTCATATTTATATACAGGAAATTGTAACAAAAATGCCTTTATATACTAACAGAAAATATCAAGGTAGCTGACATGTTCTAATATCAAGAATAAAATATAATTTGTTCATAGAAAACAGTACACATTTTATATATCTTGATAGATTCAATATAGACTGAAGATATATTAAATTATTGCATTTATAGTTTTATATATAAAATTATTGCATTTATAGTTTTATATATAAAATTATTGCATTTATAGTTTTATATATAAAATTATTGCATTTATAGTTTTATATATAAAATTATTGCATTTATAGTTTTATATATAAAATTATTGCATTTATAGTTTTATATATAAAATTAGTGCATTTATAGTTTTATATATAAAATTAGTGCAGTTATAGTTTTATATATAAAATTAGTGCATTTATAGTTTTATATATAAAATTAGTGCAGTTATAGTTTTATATATAAAATTAGTGCAGTTATAGTTTTATATATAAAATTAGTGCAGTTATAGTTTCATATATAAAATTAGTGCAGTTATAGTTTCATATATAAAATTAGTGCAGTTACAGTTTTATATATAAAATTAGTGCAGTTATAGTTTTATATATAAAATTAGTGCACTAATTTTATTATCTAACATCAAGCAATAAAAATACAACTTTTTGAATATGAAATAATTCCTATTGATAAAAGTATAGTTCTAATTAGGAAGAACACAGCCTAAAGATATACAGTGGAATTCAAGTATATTTTAAGTTTCGTATCCTTGCTAATCAAGCAGTCGAAAGCAACGCGGAACTTGTTACTGCCAATTAGTTATGTAACACGTTTAGTTTTTATTTAAACACATGGTTTATTTTTATACTTATTCATTTACAGAATTGTTAAGCTACTTGCTGTTCAAAATAAACTATTTAGGATAAAAAAAACTGACATGCTCATTTTCTCTATACAAAATATTTTAAAACAAAAAGGTCTCTATTAGTCTATTGCTAATGATAATTTGATTACAGACTTTTAAGAATAAAAATATTTCACAGACTCTGATGATAACTTCAGTTTAAAACAATAGCAATTGAATGTATGTTCAACAAAATTTTCTTTTCTCATTTAATTGATGCTTCGCATGTTATTTTCTAAATGTTCAATAAAATGAAATGACTTTAAAATAAATATAAAATTTTTAATAACATTAATGTGATGTAAATCGATAATTGTGCATAGTAAAAAACATTGAGATCCAAATGGAACTTTCTAGCAGTAGATTAAATATTTTTTCTAGAAATCTCCTTACTAATTAAACAGTTGAAAGCAACGTGTAACATTTGGAAATATTTTATTGTCAAGTCTTGACTTTATTAGTCGATCTTGCATGCAAAAATATATAATTATACATGAAAAAATATATAAATATATATGAAAAAATATATAATTATATATGAAAAAATATATAATTATTTCACTTAGTGAATTAATTTTAGATTTGATCAAATTTAAATAAAATTGTTCAAGGTTTAATGAATAGCATGAGTCGAAAAAAGCCACTACAAATATGATATTTTGTATAAATTATAGGTTAAATATAAAGCTCAGTTTTATAATGAAGGTCGAAGTATCGTCATTCATTTATAAGATTATATAAGTTTTGTTATTTTTGTATAAAAATCCATGTATTAGTAGCAGCATCCTCTGATATCCATATGATATCCAAAGTATATGGTACACACAAATTTTATTTACAAATTATGTAAATTTAAGGCCTTCAGTGACCATTTATTAAAAAATTAACACTAAAAACATCTTAACTAAAGATTTCTTCTTAACTTTCTTAAAAATTTTTCGATTTTAACTGCCATCATACTCAATCTCAACAGAATCTGCACCAGATTGCAATTCTTCTCTCAACTAACTGTTATTGTTTTGCTTCTTCAAACCATACTTCTAATAATAATTCCAAGTGCCATAATCATACTTCGTTTCCGGTGACGTGATTAGTGGAGTCATCTTTTTTCTACCGCACTTCTATTTTTCAATTCCTTCTATTAGCTCACACTTTCCCTATATATATCTTGTTCAAATTTTCAATCGTTCATAAAATACTTTTTATCCGTCCACTCAAGTTCAAATACATTTTTTTGAACTTGTAGTGGATGACACTGGATTTTAATACTGTTTTTTCAAATATTAATTCAGTAATTTAATTTAATTAAGTAATTTTAGTTTTTTTTTAGATTTAAGTTGCACATATCTACGAATAGATGACGCCAGATAAACTAAAAAAAAAATGAATGAAAATTATTTATAAAGGACTTTCTGCAATATAGTGAAAAAAAAGTAGGAATTGACTTAAATTTTTTTTTATATTACTTGTTTGATGACTTTGATTCCTAATGCTTATCAGTGTAGTCATAGACAGGGCCGGATTTTCCTATAGGCTAACTAAGCTTCAGCCTGGGTTCAAGATCAGGAGGGGCCTACATTCAAATTGTTAGAAAAATTAGAATTACACTTTTCTAAAAACAGTAAACACTGAATCGAAAATAAGGAGAAATTTTGAAATAAATTTATCTGAATTGAATTTGCTTTAACCTTCAATGTATTGAATATACTTAATTTAATTTGATAGAAAATATGATAATTTTTATTGCATATCTTATTTTCGTAGTCAAAGCCTTTTATTATTTGAATTTTGTTTCTTTGTAAATGTTGTGTGTTATGTTTGATTAGTTATTGTTACAAGTACTCTATAGGGTGCTGAGAATAAATGTCCAAATAAGTGTTCTCGACTTTTTTTTTTATTTATTAACCGTGCCACATTTTTTATAAAGATTAGTACCAATCACAACATATTTCATTTAACATATTCATCATATCACAGTAATGATGTATTTCATTATCTTTCAGGTAATTTACAAATTTAAAAATGGGAGGTGAAAGGGCCTCATAAGTGGAATAGCCAAGGGCCTCTTTTCATCTAAATCCGGCCCTGGTCATAGGAAAGGTGGTATACATTACAAGTACAATATAATTATTTGATTAAAGATGGTATGTATTTAGTGATTGTGAGTATTTATTTTTAAAAGACCGAAGAACAGAGAAGCAACGGATTCCTTTTTTTAACGAGCATATTTATGAAAAGTAATATGAGATATATATTAAACATACTGCGACTTTATTTGCCTACTGTCTTTCAATGTGTTATATTAAATCATAGATTAATAAAGTTAATTACTCATTACTGTTAACTATTGATACATTAATTTGATGACTGATATTGATATTGTATCGAGCTTAGCCAAAGTCAAACTCATTTGGAAGAAGGATCGCCATTGCCTCAATCTCAGACGGACATTATTATAACGTTGGTTACAGAAGAGATACCACAGTTCCAGTATCTGGGATTTTGTGTCTTTCTTTCTACTTACTTGAACCCAACAAAAAGATCTCCTTGCTTATGGATTTACCTGCCAGATTTATGATGCTTATGGATTTACCTGCCAGATTTATGATGCTTATGGATTTATCTCTGTATAGACACAGCAATGTTTTGCTCGATATCGTTAATCATATTTCGAACCGGGCTCTCGAATTCAGAAACTTAAGGCACTACCCGCCAGGTACAATTTGATAACAGAAGAAATAATTAACATTACTTTTCTGTGTTAAAACTTACTAGTTTACAATATATTACAATTTCTACGCTCATATTATTATACATAACGGATATTTAAAATACTTTTCAAGGAACTTTTAGGATAAAAGGGAACTTTTCCTAGAATCAAAGTCGACTTCAAAATCGGATAAACATCGTGAACCATATAATGTAAGCAGCAGTACCATCTACTTTACTGACTAGTTTGTATTTGAATCGTAATATACAGGTGTAAAAAAAAAAAAAAAAACAATTTTTTTTTGTCATAAACTATGTAAGAAATCACTTGAGAGAACAGATATTCAGAATACAGAGATAGTATTTTATACTTAAAGAATGATGAAATCATATTAACACAAAAGGGAATGGAACGCATTTAGTGTGGTATTAAATAAAAGACTTTATCAAAAGAGCAAAGTTGGTACAAGTTAAGGATATGATATCCGTTAACTGCAATGCTCACTTGACACTGTCTCTCCATACTCAACACCAGATTATCCAACACATGTTAAGGTAAGGGTTCCCATTTCTCAATGAACACATGTATGTTTCAGTTGGTGAGTGTTTTCCATAGGATATAACTATGCCGAAAGGTGTGTCCTTAAAGAATCCCAAACATGTTCTATGGAAGTTAAATGAAGTATGCATGTCAATCCATTCTAATGATTTCTTCATTTTCTGGATTCTTTTTGTTCATATTTCCTAGATTCTTTTAATGTCAACTTAGAATAGACCATACGTGGAGGATAATCACCTGCTGATAATAGCGATCTTGGGTAATAATATTTCCGTCCAAATATTTTGAACTCAGTTTACTTGTTCCTCATAATATCTCTTCAAATGATCACGCAAAGAGCATCGTACTGTATGTTATTGGAATAAAAATGTGTCTCTGGCTCTTTCCATTTGAACTGGCTTTGAGAATTGCTTGTGATACTGAAGCGACTGTTATTTGTAAAGAAAACGTGATTGCATTAATGATATGTCCAATTTTTGTGTTTCTTACATCTGCCTGAACGGTGTCACTCATGGGCAGCTGTCAATGGGATAAGGCGGGTGAACAGACCTGAAGGAGTCTGTTTACAATATAGTGCGAAACTTGTCCCGTTGGTGTACTCAATTGCTGAACAATATTGCCCGTTGACTGATGTCAATCTTTTTTTTTTTTGACTGCAGGTCTATATATCGGGCATCCATTGTGGTGTTTTTTTCTCGGCATTTTTAACAGCTATACATGTGGTTTGGAAGGCTTTCGCAATTCGTGAAAAGGAACATTTGTCAATTGAAAACTCGGTGTACTCTTGTTACACTACGCCCATCTCAAACTTGCCGATCATGGCTTCTTCTAACCATATTGCCCTTGGTTAGAAGAAGCCATTGGAACTTGCACAGAATGTCTTTCAAAGTGCTTTTAGTCCTTCTTTTTATTGTAGTCTTGCACTGCAAGTATTTTAAGTATCCTCATGTCAGTTGTGATATCTTATTACTGATATTTGCATACGAATCACCTCTCAGCTGTATTGGATGTTCATTATATTGAATTGCTTAAAAATTACATTGTTGTTTAAGTTTGTACTCCATTGTATTTAACTCATCTCCATATCAATGATTTCTATTTCAAATTCTTACTCACTGAATGATATTCAGATGATCCTTAACAGCATAAACACTTCAATTTCAAAGCTTTGTGACAAACATGATAGTGTAATGTTCTTCATAAATATTTTGTTTTCAAGTTTTCATAAAATTTTGTGTTATTTTTAACTCTTTTGTTCTCAATTAATTTGAGTTTGTAATGCATCTCAAATCTAAATGAAAGTTCTTCTTGATTGATCTTGGATGTCGATCTCAAATACAAGTTGATACCTGCTCTATACTATAATTTGCCTCACTTAAAAAGAATTATATTATAAAATTATACATATTATAGGTTTCATAAGCGGTTATTCTTATCACCTATTCTTCTTACTTAAGAGGAAATTTTCATATATTTTCTTTATCAACATGCAATTTCTGGGTTTACACATACATCGCATTTTATATTGGAAGACACAATATTCGTATAACTTTTCTCAAGCAGTGGCAATCTGAATCTATATGCATCAAATCTGAATAAGTCGGTGATTTGTAATTGGCTATAGACGGCATCACGAATTAGAGCATTAAATGGTGGATTAAAATGTTTCTTTTCTAACTAAAGTTGATTATGAATGAATTTTTATCTCATTAAGACTTTCATTTATCGAGGCTAATAAAATGTTTATAAATGAATTTAATATAATTACATTAATAAGACTCCGCGAATTATTTTAAAGAACACAGCAATATCTGCTTCATAACGAACCAGTTTTCTAAACGACTGGTTTCTTATATAAACACTTTGTAAGAAATCCGTAACTTTCTTAATTTCTACATGATTATAAATTACGAATTCGCTTCTGTTAAAAATCGCTTATGTTTAGGAGACATAATTTTATCTTAATTATTAGATTAGACCACTTTTGATTTTAATCTGCACGAGTGATATATTTTGTATTGTTGTAAGTTACCTTTAAATTTATACGTATGTTTCATTTGTTATTGATGGTTTTAATTTAAATGAATGACTTATTTTGTATTGTTGTAAGTTACTTTTAAATTTATACATATGACTCATTTTGTATTGTTAAGTTACCTTTACATTTATACATATGACTCATTGTGTATTGTTGTACGTTGCCTTTAAATTTATACATATGACTCATTTGTTATTGATGTAAGAAGAATGCTGTTCTTTTAATTTACGGTTTTATATAACAAATACATTACGCATTGTAGCATTTATTGTAAATTCCTTTTATTCAAATATCATTCCATGTAATGTTAATGGTTCACATTTTTTATATAAGTAAATAAATAAACAATCATTATCTACTAACCTGAAGGTCTTCCTTTTAATTAACTGTTTCACGGTTTTTTAAAACAGAAATGACCTAATTATTTAAGTGTTGCGCGCTGTTGCTATTCTGATGAAATAAATAAATAAAAAAAAAAAACTTTCCTTTTAGCTGCAAATTGCTTTTGTACAATTTACTACAGTTTTTCCGTCTCCATAAAGAACATTTTTTTGTTAAGCTTTCAGAGCATGCACGTAATGGACCAAAATAAATCCTGGGTGAAGACCA
>BPLQ01008215.1:539-12624 GCA_021605075.1 Caerostris darwini
TGGCATGGACTTGGTCCTCTGGTGCGACTGGACCGAACATTGACTGGAAATGCTTATGTTCAGCTACTTGGAGATCACTTGCAGCCATTCATGGACTTCATGTACCCAAACAACGATGGGATTTTTATGGATGACAATGCGCCATGTCACCGGGCCACAACTGTTCGCGATTGGTTTGAAGAACATTCTGGATAATTCCAACGAATGATCTGACCACCTAGATCGCCCGACATGAATCCCATCGAGCATTTATGGGACATCATCGAGAGGTCTGTTCGTGCCCGAAATCCTGCACCATCAACGCTTTCACAATTATGGACGTCTATCGAGACAGCATGGCTCAATATTCCTGCAGAAGACTTCCAACGACTTGTTGAGTCCATGCCACGTCGAGTTGCTGCACTTCGTCGGGCGAAAGGAGGGCCGACACGATATTAAGAGGTATCCCATGACTTTTGTCACTTCAGTGTATAAAGTGATAGTTCACAGATAAAAAAGGATTAAATTTCATTTCTCAGGTGTACAGTTATATTTTATTGAAATAGACATGAAAAAGAAGGAATTTCAAGAAATATTGTATGAAATGTCATTTGACATATTGTTATTAATTTTATTAGTTCTAGCCTTGCAACTCAAAATAGTTCTTTACTTTTCTGCGGCATGATGCGATAAAATTTGATTCATATTCGAATGCTATTAGAAATATTATTTATTGAAGTGCATTAGAAATATGTTTTTAAAATTTTGGCATTTTATTGATAATAATATGGTAATATGCATTTTGTGGGTAAAAATATGGTAACATGCATTTTATTGATAAAAATTTGATAATATGCCTTTTATTGGTTATGATATGGGGACCTGAATGTAATGTGTGCTTTTTTTACATTAAATTAATACAAATAAATTTGTAACCAATTTTTATTTTTAATCAATGATATAATCATCTTCGTTAACGACATCCTTTTACCATCTACTATGCAACTTTTCAAAGCTGGATCGATAAAAATTAATTAGTTTTTGAGCAAAACATCTGCAAATGGCATTATGATATCATCCAAATTTTCAAATTGTTTGTCACATAGAAAGTGTTGTAGTGCAATAAATTAAAATCCGATGGTGCAATGTCGAGGGGGGGATGTTGGAACGAGAGAGTGCCTCTCCCCCAATTCATTAATTTTTTCTAGGTTAGTCTTTTCCAGTGGAAGTCTGGCATTATCTTTTTTGCGGAATAACGCCTTTACTGTTGCCAATCGCAGAACGCTTTTCAATTAAAGATTGATCTACTCGATCCAGTTATTGATATTAAAGGTCTACATTCGCAGTTTGTCCAGGTTTCAGCAATTCAAAATGAACAATTCCGCGAATACTCCGCCAAATATAAAAAAACGCCTTTTTTGCAATGTAAATCTGGCGTATTAGGAGAAAACCACTGCTTTTTGCGTTTTGGATTATCATAGAGGATTTTCATCTCCAATGATTAATCAATCAAAAACTCTTCTGTATCGTGGCGTTGGAGCAATAAGTTGCATGTGGTAGATCGGTTACATTTGTTTTTTCTGACAGATTATGCGGGACCCAAACACCTGCTCTGCATACTTTACGATCTGCTGCAAATATTCTTGGGTAATCGACAAAGTTGGCTAAGAGTATCTGACAATTCCTGGATTATCTGACATGGATTCGTATTCACTTAAGCGCTTAACATGTCATTGTCTAGAGTTATTGCTCTTCCACGTCGATACCAGTCGGAAAGATCAAAATTACCCAATTACCTTTCGCCCGATTATCTTACCCTGTCAATTACCTTTGGCATTTTCGAACTTCTAATGCACTTGGATAAGCATTGCAAATGTTTCTGGTAGCAACCGTTGGTTTACGACCCTTGTAAAACTCAAAAAGTATGCAATTCCGGATATGTACTTCTTCTTCTTCTTCTTGGTTAGCCATTTCATTCAAAATTGCGAAAAAAATTGAGATTTAATTATTTACAAATAAACAAGTCACTTTTATCTTAAATTGTGTTTGGCACGATTAACAATGAGCTGATTAAGGATAAACAAATATTAACATACACAGAAACGACATTACTTTCAAGCCCCCCTAATATTATGGAGATATACGCCTAATATAATATTTTCATACGCATATGTTTTATATAACACTAAACTTCTAAAATAAATATATATTGGCAATCTTAAAAGAAAACAACAAAAAATTTATTGGAAGGAGAATAAATCTGTAAACCTCATTGTAATTAATAAATAAACATTCAAAATCATGTTTCGGTTCGAATATTTTAAAATTACTTTACAAAGCGGCATAATTTATTATTTTTTAGATATTTTAAAGTATAAAAAATGAAACTAAGATTCCAAGACCTTCAGTATAGCAATTTACTTTCTTTATATTCTTATATAATTACAGATTTAACATAGATTGCTCATTTAATTAAAACTCTTAACATATTATTTAAAAAAAAATTTATTTAAAAAAATCTTTAAATGAATGTAATGAAAGAAATTATAAATTTCAGTAGCATTAAATTATTTTAACTAACATTTATTTCTATGAATTCAGGATGCTATTTCAAGGAACGAAAATACGATATTGTATTGCTATCAAGACTCAACTTAAAGACATTTATTTTGCTTATTTGAAGAAATATTTATTTCGGTTTTTTTAATTGAATAAAATTGTAAAACATTTCAGGAAATACTGATGAATGTTAAAGGATGTTTTTCCATTCCTTACATTTTTATGAGATGGTTTTATATGTCCTTAATCCTACGAAAAATAGTATTAATAACAAAAATAATATGTTATTAAATCTATGTATCCATCTCTCTATATATATATTAGATAGAAAGATAGATTCAATAACATATTTTTTATCATTAATACTATTTTTCGTTCTATTTTTAATGCTATATATAAATGTATGTATATATTATGTTCTGACATAATTTAAGATTTATAACAGTTATAAATTCAGCTTTTGAATTTTTTATTACGCTCCAAAAGTTATGAAACAATTTTTATTCATTGTTTTTTTTTAATCAACAAAAATCTATTTTTTATTGACATCAAATTGTCACGCTATCCCATCGCGTCAATCTTAAAAAAAATTGACTGGTCATTATATAAGTTATTGGAAGAAAAAAATGGTAAAAAAAATTATAATATTAGTTTACAATTTATTTTCCAAACCAACTATATTTTTTTTAAATAAATGCTGAATAAAAGTTTTAAATGTTTCTTGGATAAAAATGACTGCTTTATTGTCAATTTATATTATTTTATCAACGCATTTAAAATCTTTAAATATAATAGAAATATATTAAGCTTTATGCAAGCTTTTAATATAATAGAAATATATTAAGCTTTATGCAAGCTTTTAATATAATAGCAAAATGCAAGCAAATATACAAGCTTTTAATACAATAGCAAAATGCAAGTAAATATGTAAGCTTTTAATACAATAGCGAAATGCAAACAGATATGTAAGCTTTTAATATAATAGCAAAATGCAAACAAATGTGCAAGCTTTTAATATAATAGCAGAATGCTAGCAAATGGGCAAGCTTTTAATATAATGCAATCAAATGGGAAAACTTTTAACATAATAGCAAAATGCAACAAAATATGTAAACTTTTAATATAATAGAAATATTTTTTCTAAATAAAATTTACTAAAACCAGAAATGTTTCATTTTCTGTAACCGGATAACGCCTTGTGATACCTGCTAGTTGTGCTTATAGAGATTTCCTTATTGATGAAGGCCTCCTTTTTATTCCAGGTACCACGACCCCGAACATGCTAATTTGCTCAATACCATGTGGCTTACTGCTATCACGTTTCTCTCAGTCGGTTACGGAGACATCGTTCCCAACACCTACTGCGGAAGAGGAATATCCGTCAGTACAGGCCTCATGGTGAGATGTTTATAATTTTCAGTGAACATTGATTTGCATTTAGTATTTTCAAATAGCATTTTAAAGTCTTCATTTATTTCCAAAAATCTTCTCATTCGAAAACACTTATTTAATTAATTAATTAATGGTATGTGTTATATGTATTGTAGTGTTTTTCGATCACAAGATATGTTTCGGCTTATTTAAAGTAATTTCTTTGTTAAACATCATATGTGATTTCTAATAAGCTAAAAACATAATTTTTTTTGGAGATTTAATGCGGATATTTACAGATTATTTTGTTGTTGATTATGATGATGTACAATGATATAATTCTACTTGTATATCATAAACAACACATCAAGGGATGATTAAGGGAACATGACATTATCGTAAGAGGATTTTTTAAGTCTTACTATTCCACATTTTGCATGTCGTACCAAGAAAACTCCCTGCAGGTTATCTGTGAAAACTTATGCAAAACACAACAGTCACCATCGAGTCTTCTCTTTCTAAAAACAGTGGCTGCAATTGATGCCACTAGCGTATTTGAATGTGAGACCTCCTACTCGCTAGCTTCCCATAGAATAACATTTACAACATTATTGCAATTCGTAGCCCCTAGACTACTAGTATGACCTCATTCGTAGTTGGGCAATATCAACATTTGAAGTACATAAATTATTTAGTCAACAGTTTGTGAAATCTAAACAAATTTTGAAAAATGAAGATGAAAAATATTTCAATTGAGGCTTACTATTAAAACAATAATAAAATAGGCATGTAAATAATGTAATGTAATAATAATATCAGCATGTGGTTATAAACAATGTTTAAAATATTGTTTGCTCACATGCTGATTTTTTTTTATGTTATATCATCAATCGGCATAAAAATTTTCATCAACTTTTTATAAGAACTAGTTATTATTTGTCAGTTAAGTTTAAATTATTTCGCAAAGCATCCTTTGCATTCAAATTGAGTACAAAGTAAAAATAAAACTATTAGAAAAAATAACTGTTTACTTTTCCAAAAACAATTTTTTTCAATACAGTTGAAGAAAAATAAGATACTTGTTATTGAAGAGTTCTATGATCCTTGATATCAACCCTTCTTCAAATGTATTTAGTAATGAGTTTCAATTATATGAATCGATAAACGAGAAACAATAGTGCTATTCCATTCATATTTCTTTTTTATACAAATTAGTCCTTGCAATTTACCATAAAACATTCTGCGATAAATATATCGATCGCAATCGATTTGCGGCATCATTGCATCACTTGATAACCTAAGTAAATCTTCATGCCTAACATCGAAATAATTTGCAATACCTGTAACAAAATATTATTAAAAAATATTATTTCTCTTCCTGCATTGAAGGAGAAGGTGCATAAATCAATTAGAATATATGCGGGTGGTTATCAAAATAATGGAAACATCTGTGAATAAAAGTGACATTTAAGAATGCGCTTCGTAAGCATTAAAATGTAATCTTAGCTACCAGTTGTTTTTTTTATTATAAAAAGTATATATCATGGTAGTATGATGTAGCTTGATTTGATCAACGTATAAAAAAATGCTAATTTAAATAAATTGAAATGTTAATTTAAATAAATTAAGCATAATGCTTCGAAAAGTTGGAATAAAATTTAATATAGATATAAAACAAATATATATATACGAAGATAAGGTGAAAAGTTCTCGGCCTGACACAGAGATGGCTCTGCAATCCGCAAAAAATTATGTTTCCTGCCTGAGTGCACGTGTCATTAGTTCATATGGCAAGTTTCAACTTATACTCTCAATTAGTTTGCTTACATGAATTTTTGCATTAGACGTATTGCGTGTTTTTCGTTAAAATGGATAAACTTGAATATCGTGCGGACATAAAATTCTTCGTTTTAGATGGATTAACCCTAAGGAAATTCATCCGAAGATGACAAAAATTTACAGAGACTCTGCTCCTTCCATGTCAACCATTAAAAGGTGGGCAGCTGAATTTAAACGTGGTCGCACATCTCTCGAAGATGACCCACATGAAGGACGGCCAAAATCGCAACCACACCGGAAACCCTCGAAAAAGTACATAATATCGTGTTGGACGATAGGCGAGTGAAGGTGAGTGAGATAGCTGAGGCTGTGGGGATATCGGAAGAAAGGGTGCGAAATATGTTGCACGAAGAATTAGGAATGCGAAAGCTCTGCGCAAGATGGGTGGCGCATTTGCTGAATGCCGATCAAAAGCAAATGCGCAAACGATTTTCACAGCAATCTTTGGACCAATTCCATACGGA
This sequence comes from Caerostris darwini, assembly GCA_021605075.1. Classification (NCBI taxonomy): domain Eukaryota; kingdom Metazoa; phylum Arthropoda; class Arachnida; order Araneae; family Araneidae; genus Caerostris; species Caerostris darwini. Next base: position 6,752 of record BPLQ01008215.1, read on the forward strand.
TCCGACCGATTTTGTGCGGCGATTTGTTACCATGGATGAGACATGGGTTCACCACTACACGCCAGAAACAAAACAGCAGTCCAAGCAGTGGATGGAAGCCGGTGATTCAGCGTCAAAGAAAGCGAGGTCGATCGCATCTGCCGAAAAGGTCATGGCGAGCGTGTTTTGGGATGCTAGAGGGATCCTGTTAATTGATTACTTTGCAAAAGGCAAAATTATTACATGCGAATAAACCAACTCCAAAACACTCTGACCTTCTTGACCAGCTGGGTGCCAAAATTCGCAAGAAGAGGCCTGGATTGACGAAGAAAAAAGTCATCTTTCACCAAGACAACGCACCTGTGCACAAGGGTGCGTTGGCGATAGGAAAACGTATGATTAAACTATATGATTTGCTCGGCCATCCCCCTATTCTCCTGATTTGGCACCCTCAGGCTTTCATTTGTTCCCAAACTTAAAGAAATTTGTTTCTGGGATGCGCTGCGATGAAGAAGTTGAGAGGGCCGTAGATGAATATTTTCACAACCTTAAAGACTCTCACTTCCGGGAAGGAATACTTATGTTGAAGAAACGTTGGACCAAATATTTTTGAAGTCAAGGGAGATTATGTAGAAAAATAAAATCATTTTTTAACTGAAAGTAGCAAGTCTTTCATTTATCGGGGCGAGAACTTTTCACCTTATCCTCGTATATATATATATATATATATATATATATATATATCCTTTATTCCTTTTATATGTAGTTAGTTCTATTGGTTTAAGTAGTTTCCAATAATTGTTTCTTAGTTAATGTGTAGGGTTTAAATTCAGTGCATTTTCTTTCAGGGTGCTGGCTGTACAGCCTTAGTTGTAGCCGTCATAGCAAGAAAGCTGGAATTAACAAGGGCTGAGAAGCACGTCCACAACTTTATGATGGACACTCAGCTTTCCAAAAGGGTACCTATTAACTTGGTTTATTTTTATCGTATCTCACTGAAAAGTTATTTTTACAGTTTAGCTTTAATTATATTACTCATTCCATTCACTGATATTGCTTTTACAAAAAACGCATTTTTTTTAAATAAAATTAATAGTTAAAAATAAATAATTCGATTAACCTTTACTTATTTATATCGTCTGGAGAAATCTTTGTTTTAGAAAAGAAAATTCGTCCTTTTATGGAAATTTAACATTTTTTTCTAGTTATTTGGAAGGCTTTCTTGTTAACAACGTGTCTTTTTAAATTCGAATCTCAATTACGTTTTTCTAAATCTCTACACTGCTGAAAAGAATTTAAGAATACTAAATTTTAAATCAATTGGATTTCGTTAATTTGATTTCGTTTTGCAAAAAAAAAGCGCTTTGAATTAAGTTACAGAATTGAAAAAAGATTCCATTATTTTTTTCTTAACTATTCATTTATATGTTTTTTCTAAAAAAAAAATGCTTATCCAGTTTGTTATTGTTTTTTAACTCACTTTTAAAACTCTTTAGTTCGACTTTTTTGTAACTTTTCTAAAAGTGTACTTTAAAACCTTTGATCAATACAGTCTTCCTGAAATCCTTAAAGCAAAATGAATTATTTTTATATAATATATTTGCTTCTTTTGTAAATATTTAGTATTCATTTTATGATACACGTGAATATTTCTATTTAACAAAAAAGTATATTATTTTTTTGAAGAAAAAAAATCGGGAATTAGATCAGTAAGCTTAGGTAGTAGACTCTATAGTACAGGTGCTCATATTGTGATACATCTCACATTAAAATACTATAGGTTGTTATTAAGTTCATATTTAGATGAAAAAACAAGATTTGGCTCTAGTTTACAAAAAAAAGTCAACACTGAAATAGAGAAAGATTTTATTTGATGTTTCTAATTTATTGCAAACAAACTCATAGAAAAGAACTTTTATCAATATAAAATTATCTGGAAGCTTTAAATAAGCTAGTTCTTCCTATAATAACTCGTCATTTTTGTAGAAATAATAAATCAAATATAATTAATTAATGTTTTTAATATAACCAAAGCGTATCTTTAATTTTATACCATTTAGTGCCACTTTTATATAGGCGATGTCGTATCTTGTTTATTTGCTCTATAAGGTCTCTCATTTGCTGTTCATGGGGGTCCTTATGTGAATTTCACTCTTTCTTGAGTTTATACTCATACATTAAAAAATACTAAATCAAACACTCTTCCAAATATGTGATGCTTCCGTATTTCACTGATAGATTACATATTGCTTTATTACTCATTCCACGTTGTAGAGGCACCAGAAAACCACAGTACCTCACCGAAGTCATGTTACAATTATAAGTCAACAAACTTATCAAAATAATACATCACTAAGAAATATAAGTATCACCGATGTGAAACAAAATTATTATAAATGTAAATATCACAAAAATAAAGATTCTATGTATAACCTTTAAATAATTTTTTTAAATCATTATTGCTTTAAAATGCAGGACATTCAAATTGAGTTCAATCGCCTCTTCCAGAAATTCAGATTTCCATCAAATTCACCGTTTCCGAAGATAGCATTTCTAAAAGAGAGGCTGCTGTACTGCAACCACATTTTATTTTTATTTTTTTGCTTAAATTTTCATTTTGTTGATGTTACATTAGTATTCTCCTCCCCACCCCCAACACACGGTGAAAAGAGGACTCTTAGAAAGACCTGCCCTACATTTGAATGTCGTATGAGAGAATTCCATATCACTCTCTTACTGTCTGAGCGAGATCTGTATATAGCTGTCTAAATTGCCATCGACTCTTTTCGTTTTTGGAAGCAGTGACTTCAATCAATGCCATCAGCAGATTCAAACTTGAACGCTGTTCTGTACCACTGGAACACAAATGGAACGCACCCATATTTTACCACTGCACTTTAGAACGATTGAATTTTGCTATTCTCACCTTCCTTCTCGCCTCCTCGATCGAAAAGACTGTCCAGCTTATGTATTTATTCTGCCCATGCCAGAATATCCAATTGTAGAATATATCTTAATACGTGCAAAAGCTTTCGATTATATTAGATTGACGTTAACACTGGAGCTCAAATCGAATGCCCCGCAATTTACCACTGAATTTTAGAACGATTACATTTGGAGGATTCGCACATTTTTTCTCACCTCCTCGATAGGAAAGACTTTCTTGTCAATATATTTATCCTGCCCATGCCAAATATATAAATACAGAATACATTCTTCATATGTGCAGGAGTTTTCAATTCGATTGTTACTACTGGAGCACAAAACGAACGCACCCACATTTTACCACTTCACTTTAGAACGATTACACTCACACCTTCCTTCTCGCTCCCTCCATCGTAAAGACTTTCCTGGCTATGTATTTATCCTGCCAATGCATCTTCATACGTACAGGAACTTTTGATTCTATTCACGAAACCACTTGAGCTCAAATCGAACGCACCCACATTTTACCACTGCACTTTTGAACGATTACATTTGGAGATAGGCCTCTTCCTTCTCACCTCGTCGACCGGAAAGACTTTCTTGCCCATGCCAGAATACCAGAATATAGAATACATCTTCATATGTGTAGGAGCTTTCCATTCGGGCAGGTTTCGAATCAAGCAAATTTTTTTCTGATGCCGAAAATGAACATTCCATTAGGCCACTCCATTTCCGAGTAGATAAATAAATATAACAAAAATGATAAATGAACAAAAACATGCTACACGTGATATTTCAAAAAATTGCTTCATTTTCCAAATTCCATTCCCTTACATAAATAAAAACGCTAAACCTCAACAAGGAAACGCACCAAAGATTAAACGACTTATTTACCAATCATCAGTAATCTCTTTCTTTTTTCTAGAAGAAAATGAATTACGTCCTGTCCGTGATTATATTAATACAGGAATTATGACCCGAGCTAGATTAAAAGCCTTCGATCTCTTTCTGTTCCAGTTAAAAAACGCTGCCGCCAGTGTTTTGCGAGAAACGTGGCTTATCTACAAGCACACAAAGCTTGTGAAGTGGGTGAGCCCCGGATGGGTCAGACACCACCAGGGCTGCATCGTAAAGACTTTTCTGCCAACTATGTATTTATGCTTCCTATGTCAGAATATTAGAATACCGAATACATCTTCTTACTTACAGGAACTTTCGATTCGATTCCCGTTACCACTGCTGCGCAAATCGAACGCACCCACGTTTTACTATTGTACTTTAGATAGATTACATTTCTGTGTTCGTACCTTCCATCTCACCCCCTCCGCCGTAAAGACTTTATTGTCTATGTATTTAACCTGCCCATTTCAAAACAGAATGCAGACTACATCTTCATACGTGCAGGAACTTTCGATTAAATTCACGTTACTACTAGAGTGCAAATCGAACGCACCCACATTTCACCATTGCACTCTAAAACGATTACATTTGGGAGTTTGCGTCTTCCTTCTCGCTTCTTCAATCAGAAAGACTTTCCAGACTATTTATTTATCCCTCCCATGACAGAATATAAAATACATCGTCATGCATGCAAAAGCTATCAATTCAGTCTTTATCAGATTCCGAACCAAGGAACTTTATTTGTGAAGCCAAAAATGAACCATCCACTAGATCACTCCATTTCTGAGTAGATAAATAAATATAACAAAAATTATAAATGAACAAAAATATGCTACACGTGATATTTTCCAAAAAATTGCTTCATTTTCCCAATTCCATTCCCTTACATAAATAAAAGCGGAAAAACTTCAACAAGGAAACGCACCAAAGATTAAACGACTTATTTACCAAACCTTCAGTAATCTCTTTCTTTTTTCTAGAAGAAAATGAATTACGTGCTGTCCGTGCTTATATTAATACAGGAATTATGACCCGAGCTAGATTAAAAGCCTTCGATCTCTTTCTGTTCTAGTTAAAAACACTGCCGCCAGTGTTTTGCGAGAAACGTGGCTTATCTACAAGCACACAAAGCTGGTGAAGCGGGTGAGCCCCGGATGGGTCAGACGCCACCATGGCTCCATCGTAAAGACTTTTCTGCCAACTATGTATTTATGCTTCCTATGTCAGAATATTGGAATACCGAATACATCTTCTTACTTACAGGAACTTTCGATTCGATTCCCGTTACCACTGCTGCGCAAATCGAACGCACCCACGTTTTACTATTGTACTTTAGATAGATTGCATTTTGGTGTTCTTACCTTCCATCTCACCCCCTCCGCTGTAAAGACTTTATTGTCTATGTATTTAACCTGCCCATGACAAAACAGAATGCAGACTACATCTTCATACGTGCAGGAACTTTCGATTAAATTCACGTTACTACTAGAGTGCAAATCGAACGCACCCACATTTCACCATTGCACTTTAAAACGATTACATTTGGGAGTTTGCGTCTTCCTTCTCGCTTCTTCAATCAGAAAGACTTTCCAGCCTATTTATTTATCCTTCCCATGCCAGAATATAAAATACATCGTCATACATGCAAAAGCTATCAATTCAGTCTTTATCAGATTCCGAACCAAGGAACTTTATTTGTGAAGCCAAAAATGAACCATCCACTAGATCACTCCATTTCTGAGTAGATAAATAAATATAACAAAAATTATAAATGAACAAAAATATGCTACACGTGATATTTTCCAGAAAATTGCTTCATTTTCCCAATTCCATTCCCTTACATAAATAAAGCGGAAAAACCTCAACAAGGAAACGCACCAAAGATTAAACGACTTATTTACCAATCATCAGTAATCTCTTTCTTTTTTCTAGAAGAAAATGAATTACGTCCTGTCCGTGCTTATATTAATACATGAATTATGACCCGAGCTAGATTAAAAGCCTTCGATCTCTTTCTGTTCCAGTTAAAAAACGCTGCCGCCAGTGTTCTGCGAGAAACGTGGCTTATC
>BPLQ01008216.1:0-5000 GCA_021605075.1 Caerostris darwini
CGTATTGCCATTATTATATTTTCAGATTGGGAATGGGGAGTTTTATATCAGGTCCCTCTGGCTGGTATAATAATGATTTCTTTTGAACTATCATAAATAAAATGATGGTGTATGTAAAAAATGTCTTGTCTCCTCGTGTATATTTCAGGTCAGAAATATTATTATATAATTAACAATATAGTAAGGATAGCAATAAATTTCGATAGTTTAGACAACAGCTAAGCGGTTCTCGTTTGCCTTTTCCAAGAATTATCTGAATTAGTAGGATGGTGGTGCAGCTGGAAGAGGTGCCGACTTGGTTCACAGGGCACTGAATTCCCGGTAAACAGAGGAATGCTCAAAATATGAGCCAAAATCAGTGAATAGCAAATGAAAATAGGCTTTTGAAGTTGCTTGTGCCTTCTCTTAAGGTGGCACAAAGAATTGGACGATGATTGAACTCCCTGACGCGCCTCTTACAAATAACGGGAAGCACTATTTAAATAAGCTTATATATGCACTGCTGCAAATCCTTTTATGTAAAAATAAGAGTGAGTGATTGCTGACTCTGATTTAGAACAATTTCTAGCAAACATTTGCTGGGTTCTAAACTGCAGAAATTTAATGTTGCACTGCATTGCTTAGAATGTTCAGACAGCAGGAAAAAACTTGGAGGAATTTGAAGAATGGAAAATGGAATCCATGATTTGATGAGACTTAATGAAAGGTCTGATATCAGCTACCTCAAATGTTGATATGTGTGTACAGAGTGAAATGCAGTCCTAGAAATAACATAGAAATAGCTGTGCGTGGTATTGTTAAAAAGACAATACAGGCACTCAGAATCACACATAGAGTGGCGTGACTTAAGCAAAGCCGAGCGCAGAAACGATGCCTATCCACCAAGGGATCAGCTCAGATCACATCGCTGAGTGACATTGAGGGAATAATTGATAGATTTTAGCAACATAGAGTGGTGACGAGGCAACACACTTTTTACAGATATTGCAGACATGGATTTCCAGCATTGTGCACCTAAGTAGATATATAAGACAAAATTGAGCTGTGGAAGATTTCTAAAGCGATCATGAAGCTTTTGACACATGCATGAGTTTATGAAAGGAACCATGCTTGCTGAGTTTTCAAACACCAGTATGGTAACATCTTCAGGCGACAGCTAGTGACTGCCATTACGGCGCGGCTGTAACAACGGGGCTCCGAAATAGGATGCGCCCGTGGTTTTCGTAGGATCTGCTGCGAGTAAACGTTATTTGTGTTCTGCATCGCACAGCAGGATTAAGTGTCCCATAAAAGGCATGTGCCTTCTGTTTATTGCTAATAGATTTGATTTGCAGCGGGAGCTGTGCACGACAAGAAAGATAACGTTATTAAACGTTCTCGTTAATAATATTAAGGCTTTACACACAGAGTTAACTCGTGGGGTTTTCTTTTATCCATACGGAAGGGTCAGCAGCATTACAAGATCTCAGTAAGCATACTCAAAAATCACTCAAATGATGGGATCAGCCACTGCATGTGGCACAAATATACCTCTAAAACCTCCTAATGTTAAGAAAAGAAGGTTAGTTATGCCATTCGCTCTGGGCCTCTGATTCAGTAACACGTTACATTTGTTAGCTATTGGAAAGAGTGACAATGTAAGCTGAACATCAAAGTGGATCTTTTTTCAATTTCTTCCTATAATATACTCTCCCCATATAGACTTGTTCAAATCATTCATGTGTGCATTTTCCGTTTCAAATACATGCTAATGTTTTTCATTATTAATTCAGTAATTGGCCTCTAATTGGTTCACTTTAGTTTTATGCCAGATAAGATATATAGTACTGCACTATGCGAAAATAAGTAGTGATGATTTTGCATGTTACTTCTTGTTTACCCGGTGTCACAAAAAGATGCTTCCTGTGCCCCAGCCTCTAGTTGTGCCCCACAGGCGAACTCATAAAAACACAGACAAGACAATATAACAGAAACAATAGTTGAAAATAAAGTTAATGCTGAAAATATTTTTAATATTTATCTATAAAATAAGAAGGTCGCTGATGTGGCTGGAATGTGTTGGGCCTAAGCCTGTGCAATCGATTAACATGACAATCTCAGTTTCAGAAAATGTAAATATCACGAAGAATGTCATTTACTGAATGAAATTTAACATCAATGTTGAAGCGGTAGTGGCAGCAATGATTAAATAATTCGGTGCTAACAAACATAACAAGAGACTGAAACCCAGAGTTTGTGTAATACACGCGCCGCATATGCTGCTATGATGACAGCATGTGAGTCAAACAAATTTTGAATACCAGCCTGGATGCGCACCCAAAGCTCACAAACTTCCAATACACTCTCGACATATTCAACAGATGGCAGGTCAGGAAGAAGGATGCCAGGGCTAAGTGATTGAACAGGGTCCCGTTGGTAGAGAGGCCTTGTGTAAGAATGGTTGGGCAAAAATTGGGGTCATCACGATTGCGCCGCGCTCACCATGCACTGAGATCACCATTATACATGGCCCCCTCAGACCCAGCCTCAATCCATGGGTGGCGTGCCTGATACCGCACCCCCGGAAGGGTCTGTCGCAGCGCGTTCGATCAATGCGCCACATGGCGCCGTTGGAGTGTCAGTGCCCTGAAGATACATACTGCCACGAGCACTCACTCTGCCGAGCGGCCGCAGGCGCATGGTTTGCGGTGAGAGGGAGCGGGAACGTGCCTCTGGTGACGTCTCCGGATTTGATGGAGTTGACAACATTCCTCAAAGAAGGTCACCGTAAAGTTCGCCTGCGAGGACTGGTCAAAAGGGCGTGGCTTGATCGTCGTTGATCTGCTGACGCCCGGACACGTCCAAGCTTCAAAGACACTCATCAATGCTGCAGCCACGCGCATGCTTATAGCGGTGCTGGCTGCATGACAGTCTTTCACTAAATAATCTTTAGGCAAGAAGGGTGGGTCGATTGCCCGAATCATCGATCGGCACTGCATGCAGCGTTATGGGATTTCGGGCCTCCTGCAACAGCCTGCAGAGCGCACATTTCCTGAAAATTTTTCACTGGTGCTCACTTCAGTGTAAAAGTCCTTCCTGTGGTGGCACCACCTCACAAACATGAGCCTATATATACATACGTTATACTTCCACACGTAATATTTTTAGTCGCAGAAAATAGATAAAATCATAACCTTATACTCACTACTTCTCATCTTATTTTTGCATTACATACAGGGAATACTTATTTTTGATTAAGTGGTTTGAAAACAGGCACATATCGCATTGTAATAAATCAGAGGGGATCGAGTTAACCTAAGATCGTGATTCTTCGTAGAGCGAAGAAGGACCGTGCCAAAGAATCTGCACAAGGTCACAACCGGGGGGATCTCTAACCATGCGGTAGCACTGTGAATGCAATCAATCCCAGAGGTCCCTGTTGCACAGTGACGACCTTATCAGTCGTTAGGCACGAAAATGTCAATAGCAAAATTTTAATAAAATTACAAACTTTGGTTCAGTCGTTTTTACTTATACTGTCGTATTGTCCGTTGCATTATCTGGGGTGGGTCTGGTCACAATGTCCTTTCAGCAATAACCCTCAAGAAATCTCAACACTAACAACTTTGATCCTCTTCTCTGAAAAGAGGGAAGCCTCCTCGAACAAATGCGTCCTCTTTCGCAAGGCCTAGACTGTTCCCATTTGAAGCCTTCCAAAAGCGTCCAACAGTCAGTGGCGCATTTTCTGTGGGAAAACTGGAAGGACATCGACCAGTGTACTGCAGTGGGCTACCCGAAACAAAAGCTGGCCCCAAAATGAGGAAGGGAGTCATGTAATGAGATAAATCCCGGTGCAAACATGAGGAAAATGCAACAGTTGAAGTCGAATAAAGAGGTAGAACAAGAAGTAAGGATAGAAGTGGTGGAAAATTGGCCTTTGGCTGTGTCCTGATGTTGAAGACCGATATATTTGAGGTCTCCTCTTATGAATTGTAAAGCCAAAAACGTACAGCGTGGCTAACAATAATTTATTGCAGAGTCTGAGAATATCATCTGAGCTTAAAGTCTAGCGCCATACAGCAGATATGCACCTGCACTAAAATTGACCAATTAAATTTCCAGCAGTTCACCCTGTATTTAGAAGATCAGAATTGAAAGTTAACGATATTAAACACAATCTAGAACATATAGATCTACTGTTTTCTGGCGAAGCTATTAAATACAATAACCGAATAAAATTATTGAGTAATGAAAGTGGTGTTCGTCCTGGCCACTTGATGCCAGAGCTGTCAAATTGAACGACAAGATTCATCACATAGTCCTCAGTAAAGCGATTTTGTACTTCCCTGAAAATGGCGGTACACACTTGAGGGATGGAGAGGGACGCTATTCACTATCTTCTGCACACATCTGTTGCACACACAGTTCCACCAGATTTCACCACAGCGGAATGTGGCATTTTTTTCATCGAAGATTTGCACAGGAAGGGAATATACCCATTGATAAGTATGTTATACAACACCGGACAGCAGTACGCGGCCTGTTGTACACATGCACAGAGTTGTAATGCACAGGTAATGTCCTCAGAGCCTAGCTCCAATAGATAACTGATATAGATACAATCTGGTACGATACTCATGCGGTGGCTCCGCACAGTCGAAATAATTGGAAGGAACATGGACTGCCATAAAAGTTGCCTCCTGGACGTAACTGGTGGATAGAATGCGTGCTTGCGAGGGAAGCCTGACCCTCTGTTCTTTTGATCAATGTTTGGTGATCTGATAGTGCTTCAGAGTGCTGTTTTTTCTTTTTTCGGAAGTGAATGAATAGGCCAGCTCACCTGGAGAGACTCCTGTTTTCTGAACGCTGGTCTGCCAACAGACTGGAGCCTGGCCAGAGGACGGGCATTCGATAACCTCAAGATCTTCCGACCCAGCGCTCAGGAAATGAAGTGACGCCAATCCTACGCGCATCTAGCATTATATGACATAGATGTATAATGAATACGCAGCGGTCGTATG
>BPLQ01008216.1:10000-130353 GCA_021605075.1 Caerostris darwini
GGTAGACGTCATTCTGGAATGTGGAGATTCCTGCCATATTAAAGACATCACAAGACTGTCGTACAATTCATTTATTTACTGTCTGTTTTGAGCTGCATTTTCTGCATGGCGGGAAATGTTTTTAATCGTAAAATTAAAGTGAATACAAAAGAAGAAAAACGGATTATCTCGATTGATGTCAATCAGAGCATACGAAGCATTCTGAAAGTCTAAATTCGTTTGAAAGAATTATTGATTTGAGCACACGTGCAATTTTTATATCAACTACGCCATTGCTTTACATGGCTGCTAGAAAACATTTAGCTTATCACATACAAAAAGAAATATTGTTGTGCGCAGGTTGGATAATCAGATTGTAACTGTGTGGGGCTGAGTTGAGATATTTGAGGCGCAGGGTGGAAAAATCACAGTGATATTTAGACACACACATACAATTATACTACAGTATTCAGTATACAATATATAATACTATAATACTCAGATACGCGTAGGATTCGCGAAATATCACTGTCCGTCACTTCCATTTCCTGCCAGGTGAGAGAGTATATATAAAGTCCAAGGTCGGAGATCTTAAGAGTTATCGAATCTACGTCGAATCTAATTGCGTAGTCTGTTGTAGACCTGAATCGTAGCACGGTGTGATTCAAGAAACCACAAGGGTCTCCCGTTGAAAACAGGCGGAAACTCCAACCTATTCATTCACTTCAGAGAAAAAAAGAAAAACAACACTTCTGGAAACCTCGTCGCAGGACTCTCTCTCTTCTTCACCAAAAACCTCCTTTTAAGACAATCCGTCAAAAGGACAGAGGGATCAGCTTCCCTCGCGTCACATTGGAGTAGATATTTCTAAGCACGTGGTCTATCACCAATTACGTTGGAACAACTTATGGTGTAGTCCATGTTCCATATGTATTTATTTCGACCTGTGCAGGTCGCCCAGAGATTCGTTAATTTTATGAGTATCATTATAGATTATACAAAATATCGGATTATCCTATTTGAGTGATAGGTTGTTCTCATTAGTACAAAATACTATTGCATGTAATATAACAAACCGCAATACTGCTTGTCTGCATTCAAATTTGAGTGGTGGGTTGTTATCATATACTTATCAAATAAGATATATTCCCCTCCTGTGAATGAAATGCCCAAACTCTTCCCGTGAGAAAAAATGCTACACACGTTACACTGTTGGTCAGGGTCTAATTAGACTAATGTGTGCAAAAAATGATCGTACAGAGACAAACCAAATTAAACGTGCATACTATCAAAATATATTACCACTGGGACACAAGGAAGGCAAAGTCACTTTACTTGGGGATTTATATGTGATGCCAATCTTATTGATGATTTATTAATCCTGGCATCAAATTGTTAGGACAATTTTACTTCAATTATAATAATTTTATTCAGTTATTATATTTAATAAGCTTCACTTAAGAAACAGATAAATCTATATGTTCTAGATATATATGTTCTTATAGATCATTCTTTTTCAATTCCTGATATTAGCTCACACTCTCCCTAAATATGTTAATTCATTCACTAAATTTAATTAATTAATTTTAGTTTTTTTTAGATTTAAGTTGCATATGTCTAGCAATATATGGCGCTAGATAAACTTTAAAAAATGAATGAATATTATTTATAAAGGACTTTCTGCAATAGAGTGAAAAAAAAGTAGGAATTGACTTTAAATTTTTTTTTATATTACTTGTTTTTTGAGCTTTTTTTAATTCATAAAGGAGATAAATTCTTCACATTTATTGTTAATCTTATATATCAGTCTTCAACATCAAGTTTTCTTCTGATCCTTATTAAAACCAATTTCCACCTTTTCGCTTCTATACCACTACTTTCTCGTGGTTCTGGGTACCTAGCGTTCAGTTTAATAAACCACGTTTCACTGTGGTCACCCGAGATTTCTTTATCTCGGTTACGTGACTCCGCTTTATATTTTTGGGGCCGAGAAACAATTATTAGTTTCCTCGGAAGACCTTAACCCACTTCATACGGGTACTTTGGGGTCGATATTATTGGATACCCTTTTGGAAATCGCCCGCTGACTGATTGGACGAAACTTTTCTTGGAAGGCTTCAAATAAGGGAATGAATCTAGGCCGAGGGAGTTGTTTGTTCCGAAACTTCCCTCTTTTCAGAGAAAGTTAAAAGTTGTTAGTGTTGAAGTTTCTTGAAGTTTATTTAATGCGAGATGATTGTGGTGATTACTTGGAATAGCTTGAAAAGGCATAATGTGGCTGGACTAATGTATACTGCGACAATATAAAGTTGTAAAGTTTGACTAGTTTCTTAAAGTTTAATAATTTTATTAAAATTTTTTATATTGTTATTTTCGATTGCCTGGCATTTTGATAAAGATTCGTCACTTGAAGTAAATATGCAGCAGATTCAGGGTTATATAGAGTTGATTACATTCACATTTTACCATAGTTTAGAATCAGTCCCCCCCCTTCCCCAGTTATGATATATGCAAGATTCTTAATTTTTTGGTGTATTGTCTCCTCCTACAGAGAATCACGATCTTAATATTTTGGTTTCAAACCAGTCTCCTCTAGTTTAAAAATACAGCACATTGTCAACCAGGTCACACCAACCCAGAAATATTACTGTAAATAAATTATTCCTAATTATGTATGCAAAAATAAAATGAAATGGGTGAATAAAAGGTTTATGGTTTTATGCAATTTTCTGACTAAAAATAATGCAGTAAAAATCACAAATTATAACAGTATATAATATATATAAACTCATGTTTGTGAAAATTGTACCACCAGGAAGGACTTACGCGAGTGAGCTGAAATTTTCAGGAAATGCAAATTAGCGCCTGATATGCAAATGATTAGAATTTGAAATCCATAGCGCATGCGTATGCTGAGTAGCGCCCTCTGAACGGTGGATGTAGGGTTATCGGTGGTTATCTGTTAGTGGTAAACGTTAGCTCAATCGTTACTTATGCCTCTTCGACGAAAGAGAGCGAGATTTGAACAACTCAGAGAATTTGAACGGGGGAGAATAATCGGCCTTTGTGAAGCTGGATTGTCATGCAGTAGCCGCTCGTATGCAGCGTAACAGCAGCACAGTGATGAGTCTTTGGAAGCAATAGACGGACGAGTGTCGGACAACTCGGAAATCCGGGAGTGGACCCCGAAATGTGACGTCAGCTCGCGATGATAGACGCCTGGTCCGCATGGCGCTGACGGACCGTACAGCTTCCTCTAGACAATTGGCAGCACAGTGGTCAATAGCTACAGGTGTCTCATTGTGTGCTCCATCAAATCGGAGACGTGTGCTGCAGCGTGGACTGCGCGCAAGGACTCCTTTATACAAGATCCCTCTCACGCTAAACCATCGCCGCCTGCGGCTACAATGGGCCGCTCAGCATAGAGACTGGAGTGCTCATTGGCGGCATGTCGTGTTTTCTGACGAATCCCGTTTTAATTTGTGGTACCATGATGGCCGCATTCGTGTCAGACGCTATGCCGGTGAACGCCACCTTCCGGGGTGCATTATCGAACGCCACAGTGGACGAACACCCGGAGTTATGGTCTGGGGGGCCGTAGCATATCATGGACGATCTCAATTGCTAAGAATTGTGGGCAATCTGAACAGCAATCGGTACATCAGTGAAGTTCTACAGCCCCAAGTTTTGCCTTCCTTCAAATCTTACCGGGCGCTGTATTTCAACAGGACAATGCTCGCCCTCAAATAGCTAGGACTGTTCAATCCTTCTTTGCAACGCGGCAGGTACAGCTTCTTCCTTGGCCTGCGTATTCCCCGGATATGTCGAAGAGTGAACATGTGTGGGATTTCGTTGGTCGGCGCCTCGCTCGCGATCCTCGTCCTGTTGCTTCTGCAGACGAACTTTGGGTGCGCATACAAACAATATGGAATGCTCTTCCTCAGGCAGACATTCAAAATTTGTTTGACTCCATGCCACGTCGTATAGCAGCACTTATTGCGGCGCGTGGTGGCTACACAAAATACTGATTCCGATCTCTTGTTATTGTTTGTTTGCTTTGAACATTTAATCATTTATTTGTACCACTACCACTCAACTGTGTATTAAATTTCATTCAATTATGACGATTCCTTCATGATGTTGCAATTTTCACAAACATGAGATTATTATATTAATCGATTTACACTTTTTAATATGAATAGAACATTTTATTTTATACACATCATTTTGATTATTCTTTATTTTATAAGATAAATATTTAAAAAACAATATTTTCAACATTAACTTTATTTTCAATATTGTTTCTGTTATATTTAATCTTGTCTGTAAATTTTATAAGTTTCGCTTGCAATTATTTTTAAGGACAACTTAGAGAAACAAATTTTGAGAAAATAGCCCACAATGTCTTTTTGTATTTCCAGATAAAAAACAAGTAACATAAAAAAAAATTTTAAAGTCAATGCCTACTTTTATTTTCACTATAGTGCAGTACTTTATAAATAATTTTCATTCAGTTTTTAAGTCTATCTGGCGCCATATATTGGTACATCTATGCAACTTAAATCTAAAAAAAACTAAAATTAATTAATTAAATTTAATTACTGAATTAATATTTGAAAAACAGTATTAACATGTATTTGAACTTGAGTGAATGAACAAAAAGTATTTTATGAATGATTGAAAATTTGAACAAGATATATATATAGGGAGAGTGTGAGTTAATAGGAGAAATTGAAAAAAAGATCCACTTGCCTGAATTGTGTGTTAGCACGTTGTGTTATCTTTCCAACTCTTGTACAAAATGTAACCTATGTTACTGAAAATCAAATTTAAGAACAGATAACCATTCTTAATAACGTTGCTCTTTTTATTTTAACATTAGGAGGTTTGAAGTACTATTTATGTATACCAGTAACAGTCCATCGACGGGTGTTTTTGGGAGGGCAATGCCTTTCGGGAGATCATTTAGAGGTAAATGCCATACCTTTGTACTCCGTATGGATAAAAACCATACGTCGCACGTTCCCACTTTATTACGAGTTGGGCTCTGTTATTAATAAAGCCTTAATAATATTATTAACGTTAACGAGAACGTTTAATAACGTTATCAGCATATTTCTTGTCATGCAACTTGTATACTTTAAATCAAATCTATTGCTAATAAATTAGAAAGGCACGCTATATGTTTTATGGGACCGCCCAATCATACTATTACATTACAAGAACAAAAAAAAAATTAGTAGACAATTGTAGACAGTTTACTGCATCTTGTTTTCGGTATTGTAGATCCCTACAGAAACCACAGATAATGTCATTACATTGTATCTAATGGGACGATTTCGAACGTTGTTGCAAAGTTGTAATGCATGAAAATGGCAGATCATACCAAGCAATAAAACACAAGGTGTACCATATCAAAACTAGTGTTTAAAAACTCAGCAAGCAATGGTTCCTTCATAGAACTCCTCATGCATGTCAAAAATGCATGATTGTCTAACAGGAAGTAACTACCAAAGTGTCATTTTTGAGCACTGTTCAGTGTGTTACATGCTCTTCCATACCTCTGATATCTTCTGTCATCGCAAGGTGCTTAATTGTGATGAGGGCAAAATTAATTTCATCTGACTTTAAGACACATGTCTGTGTCCTACAACACCAATAAAGGTGTTGCGATCGATCCTTATGTATGACAGCAAATTGGTATTGCATAATGCTCAGCGATGAATCACGTTTCAATCCTTTAGTGGATAAACATCGTTTCTGCGTGTTCAGATGTGTGTCTAGCGTTTTGAATCAGCTTTTGCTTTACAAAGTCACACTGCCTCTAGTATTATGATTCTGGGTGCTTTTAACAACATATTGTCTTTAACAACTCTACAACTTTAACATTTCTATGGTATTTTAAGGACATTTCACTGCCTTTTGCTTTATCCTTCATTTTAAGTCATCACAAGGGCAGTTTCCAACAATACAATAGCATGCCCCTTATGTTGCAGATATGGAATAACAATTAAAGAGTCCTAATAGAATGTACGAGATTTTATTTCCATTGCTCCATTCATAGACGAATGCTTTGCATACATCTCCATAAAAAGAAGTTTTGCTACTTATTTGAACATTTAACGTGCAATTGCAACCATTGAAGATTTCTGCAGTTTTAAATTTATAAATGTTTTATTGTTCTAGTAGGTGCGTCATACATACTTAATTTCACATAAAAAAATTATTTTTAGCATGCGTATCGCTTTATTTAAATAGTGCCCCGATTTGAAAAACTATTTGTAAAAAAATTGCATCGAAATTCGTGTATTAATTCTTTATGCACATAGAAATTTTAAACACAGCTAAAAAATATTTTATTCCTGTATTTTCTTTTTTACTACAATTTTAATATATTTTTAAAACATTATAGCAGGAATTTCAAAACATTTACCTGTAAGGTCTTTCATCCGCCTTTCTTAGCACACCTACGCGCATCCTACTCATTCAATTGAATTCCGGAAAAGATAAACAAAGAACACTTTAAACTATTTAATAGACTATCAAAGTTTATTTACTGTATACTTTTTATAATGATTTATTTATAATGGTAAATATTTGTTCCATAAAATATTTACACAGACAGGAACGTATTTTATACCATCTGTTTATTGTAGGAGGCAAAATTGGTAAATTGTTAAGTTTAAAAAAGAAAGTATTGTTCTTGCAATTTTAAGAGGACAATATAAACTCTTATTTAGTAAAAAATTATAGTAATAGTAATATAATAGTACAATAGAGCGATTATTATGAAATTAATTTTTCTGATAACTGTCTACAATTAAGAAGAATTCAGGATTCAGTTTAATTTAATTACTAGTTTAGCCCATTGTTCCATAAAGGAAAAAATATTTCTATGGTATATTATAAATAAATAAATATCTATATATATGGAGGGGGGTGTATGTGAGTGTGTATTATGAGAACTAATAGACCAAAAAAAATAAAATCTAAGCTTGGTAATATGGCCGCAGATAAGATTACGTTACATATGTGATACTGTAGGTTAATGAATACTGTTCGATAGCTCACACAAGAAACAAATTCCAATAATGACACATACACAGATAATAGTAATAGTAATGGACTGTAAATAAAACTCCTTTATTTAGGTAGTCATCAAACTCGGAGATGAACTGACCACACAACCTCTCTCTGGGGTTACACTTATTGAACTTATTTGATTATGCAGCCATCGCACTCATGGATGGACTGCCACACGCAACCTTTCTCGTTGGTTACAGAAGTTCAACTCTTTTAATTATGCACCCATCAGACTCGAAGAGGCACTGCTACACGCAACCTTTCTCGTTGGTTACAGAAGTTAAACTCTTTTAATTATGCAGCCATCAGACTCGAAGATGCCCTGCTACACGCAACCTTTCTCGTTGGTTACAGAAGTTAAACTCTTTTGTTTATGCAGCCATCGCGCTCGAGGATCGACTGCCAACACAACCATTCTCTTTGGTCGCTGAGTTTCAACTCATTTTACTTATATTCCTTCTTTCTCTCCCTGGCCCTCACCCCAGATCTGCCAGATACCCCCACAAACAGGATGTTTTTCTGGACATAGGGCGTTGACTTCCCCAAAGCAGGGGGACCTGGGTTTCGACGTAACAAATACCTCTATCAATCCAGTAGTTTCCATGAATAACATGTGTAGATAATTCCTAACACCAGTGATAAAATTTGCAGGCGTACGATTATGCTGGAACAAGATTTTTTTTTCACCACATAAGAATCCACCATGCATGCTCGCCAGAATTCTATAGCTGACCTCATGCTTAGAGAAAAATGTTTAAATAACCTTGACACGAGATATGTGGCAACCATAGAGTGTTCTATCGTTTAATTCTAATAGTTTAAATTGGTTAGTTGTAATTATTGTTACAGATTGGCTTTGTACTGTAGCCATTTATTTGCATTATAGAAAACTTTCAGTGAATGATATTGATCAATGGCTGAAATAAAGAATCATACCTGCATATTCTAAAGATATATACAATATATTATTTGCTGATACCAAGAAATTAAATGCAAAGATTTGAAAGATTTATAAAAATAAAAATCAATAATAAATTCTTCAATAAAAATTATCATGAAATACATAATTCCACTTTCAGAAACGACGTCAGTAACGCTGCTTTACCCTTCACAAATAAATTAAACTAAAAACTTACACAATCTTTACGTGTTAGAAAAAAAAATCATAAAAGAGGAAAAGACAGTTAACAGACAACTTAAAGGCATCCCGTGTTTTTTGTAGCTTGCGAAGAAAAAATAAACTAAAATTGGGATAAAGAATTTCTGAAGGTGATGCCTTAACAATACTGATGGCATCAATCTTAATCGTAATTTTTACAATCTGTCTCTTAGAATGGATAAAAGTGTCACGGTTCTTAACTATCCAGTTATCCAGTTTGAAGATAATTAAAAAAATAAAGTGATTTTTCAGTTAAATTGGATAAAAATTTATTTCATTCAATAAATTAAATTATATTATATTATTAAATAATAATTATTATTATTTTTGTTACCTATGGCTTTTTTGTATCAATCCATACAAATTTAAAATCCATATATACCATGACCATTTACCACAGAAAGAAAATAACATATAAACAACTTAAAATTACAAAGGGAAAAAAACCAGGCATTCTTAACGAAAACAATCAAAAAGATTTAAAAACAGTTAAAAACACTTTAAACGTTTTAAGGATAAAAAATTAAAAAGCTAGAAGAATATAATTAAAAGTCCGTATGATCCAGTGAAGAGTACACAAATCACCAGTCTGTTGTAAGTTAAGTCCAGTCCAGAGCAAGCAAGTAGATGGGCTTTTTCCATTTTCTCTGTCTTACATAAAACACATACTGTATCAGAGTTCACAAGCTCTATTTTGACCAGATGTTCATCCAGGAAGTCGTATCCAGTTCTTAATCTAAAATTGACAACAGCCTCTTTGCGAGTTTTTCTACTAAATTTTTACCAGTCATCCCCGCTTGTTTCCCAGACTTTACTTTTGGTGTTATATAATAATTCACTAATATGCGATAACTTAATTTTGTCCCGTTTGTACGTCCTTAAAAGAGTCAAGAGGGATAGATAAAATTCTTCTGTTCCATTTTTTTTTGCCAGAAGGTCTGCCCTGTCGTTTCCATCAATTCCAACATAGGAGGAAATCACTGGAAAGTGATGTATTTACCATTTTCATTAAGGCACTTGATATCCTATTTTATTTTTGTTACAATTATAGACTCACACTGTCTTTCTCAAGCAATTGCTTCAATGGCGGATATAAAATCCACCATGATTGCCAAATGAGATTTTAATTATTGTATTCAAACAAATTATGGAAGTAACTAGAAACATTCCAAATTTTAGAACATTGAATTGAACATACTTTAGACTTTTATCAAAATTTAACTAATTAACTTATGTTATTGATGTCTTTTTATTAAAACATATATGCTAAAGGAATATAGTGAAAAAATTAAAAACCTTTAATGTGAAATTGTATTCATAGAATAAAGTAATAATCGTTCATTTAATTTTTCTGGAAAAATAATCAAGATAAACAATTAATGTTCAGCTTAATGGTTACGATTTGGCTTTATATAAGAAATGTTTAATATCATTAATTTCTTAAATGGGGCCTGATGGCTGAGTGATTGGTGACCGGTGACACAAGTTTCGGTTTTCTAGTCCCGACGGTGGATGTTTTTAGTGGCTCGGAGTCAACTTTAAACTGTAGGTCCCGAGTAACTAGCGCTCTACCGCTCGGTGCCATAGGTTTATGGTTCGAGTCCCGGCGGTGCCATTGATGGTTGTAGTGGTTCGGAATCCATTTTAAACCATAGTTCCCAGTTTATTGTGATTGTAGAGCGTTGGACAAAGAGCTAAAAACCCTACCCCGTAAAAAAAAAGCATCTCATGTCTCGGAATCTGACAGTAGGCAGACATCCTTGGCCCACCATGTAGATGTTTCGCCATTGAAAAAGTTTTTTAAACATATAAAGACAACTTATGATATGCTTTATACAGTAATGTTGTTTTAAAAAATTTTTTGAACTGCAGGAATAAACTTCAAACCATTATTCACTCATATGATGGAACTGTAGCAGACATAGCGTTAGTCAAGATTCTCCAAACAGAACTTTATATTTACATTTAAGAGAACCAGATGAGTTGTTACGCCTTTGTGAATGGTTCCAAGACCAACTGGGTCCTTTGCTTATCAGACGTGAGTCGCATTCTGCCGGTTAACTGCTAAAGCAAGTATTACTCTAAGATTTTACCTATGAACCTAATTAAGCATAGAGGTGTATCTAATTCAGCACAGAATAAATGAACCTGCAATCCCTTTGTACCATGCAACACAAACCCAATTCTCTCAGAACTCTAACCAGTTAAATTAAGTTTGAGGCTTCGTATTAAATTGAAACTTGAGAACAATAAGGACAAGCGGATAACAATGTCAGGGATTTAAATGTTGCAAATGTCTTCTAGGATATGTAGAAAAGGGATGTAATGGCAAATAATTCAATAATATGAATATAGGCTGGGTATTATTGGTCATTTTACAATGTTTACGTAGTTCAAAAATGTATATTTTGCATTAATTATTTCGTAACAGATCCCTGTTGGCAGATTATATATAGATCTCATTAAAGTTAAATATGAAGAATATCCACTTAAAATTCCACACATCTTAACGTGTTCACCAATACATGAAAAGAAATCAAGTATCGCTTGGTAATCTAGTGGTACATGAAATTTTTGGTTAAAAAGAATCCGTAGAATATTAATGTTGTTTATTTATAGCATGTATTAGAAATTATTATTGAAAAAATAACGAATATATATTTATTTTATTTTAAATTTACAGTTTCTTATTAAGAGTAACTGTATATAATTAATAATATTTTGTTTGCAAGTATTATCGCTACAGTTTGTTGAAGGTAGTAAGTGATATTTAAGAGACTCGGTTTTCCCATCTCTCCCCGCGTATAATCCCATTAATGTTAAATGTGAAGAATATCCACTTAAAATTCCATGCATCTTCAAATTTTATAATACAGTAATACGTGGAACGTGATATTTTTGGTAAAAAGAATCCGTAAAATATTAATGTAGTTTTTTTTATAGCATGTATCAGGAACTAATATTGAACAAATAACGACTTTATTTTAAACTAACAACCTTTTATTAAGAGCAACACTATATATATAATGAATTACATATTTTTTGCATGTATATTGCTTCAATTTCTTGAAGATAGTACGATGTGCTTAATAGACTCAATTTTTCCATCACCTTACTCGAATAATTCCATTAAAGTTAAATATGAAGAATATCCACTTAAAATTCTATAAACCTGGGGCCTGAATGGCCGAGTGGCTAGCGCTGTGGAACTCAGTACCACAAAGTTCGAGTCCTAGTGGTGCCATGGATATTTGTAGTGGTTTGGAATCCACTTTAAATCATTGGTCCCGGTCTAATAGGATCGTATAGTGTTGTGAGGGCATTGTAACTCCGCGTCCGTGGTTTATCTTCAAGTTACATGCGCCCCCTGGATAACGCAAAGTGAGTAACGTCTGTGCAGCGCTTGCCTTAAGGTATCCAAGACAGCTGTCTAAGTGTTTTCCAGCTGCATTAGAAAAAAAACAATTCTATAAATCTTCAACTATTCACCAATGCATGACAAGAAAATTAATCATAGCTTGGAAATCTAGATGAACATAGTATTTTTAGGTAAAAAGGATCCTTAAAATATTAATATAGTTTATTTATAATATGTTTTAGGAACTAATATTGAACAAATAATTAATATATATTTTGTATTATTTTTATTAGTGCTATTTTATGAGAGTAACTTTATACTATTTGCATACATTATTATCTGTTTTATATCACAAAAACGATGCCTAAAATTAGAAGGAACACACAAAAAAGTAGTACATTTCAACATACCAAAAAGAAGTAGAAAAACAAATATTAAAAATCTGAAAGGGATAATATCAATTTTCTTATTTCTATACAGCTCATTTATGCTTAGTTCAAACACAGTTTAAATTGCCTCTATAAATTTAATATATCGTTGAAAAATAAATCTTATAAGTGTACTTTTTTGTTTACTTTGTACAGGATTTTGAAGAAGAAAATGCCTTTGAAAAGAGGATGAAATTATTTTTCACAACTAGGCTATAAATCTTATTAAAGGTTTGCTTATAATGAATTTTGGGCCGAAAATTCTTTCTAATGATTTCGAGCAAGATGGGAACTCCATCAAGATTCCACTCTTCTGGTGGTTCGTACAGACTGGTACAACGTAGCAGATCTACCTATGTTCATCCTCGATTATTCTGAATCTGATATACACTGAAGTGACAAAAGTCATGGGATACCTCTTAATATCGTGTTGGCCCTCCTTTCGCCCGGCGAAGTGCAGCAACTCGACGTGGCATGGACTCAACAAGTCGTTGGAAGTCTTCTGCAGGAATATTGAGCCATGCTCTCTCGATAGACGTCCATAATTGTGAAAGCGTTGATGGTGCAGGATTTTGGGCACGAACAGACCTCTCGATGATGTCCCATAAATTCTCGATGGGATTCATGTCGGGCGATCTAGGTGGCCAGATCATTCGTTGGAATTGTCCAGAATGTTCTTCAAACCAATCGCGAACAGTTGTGGCCCGGTGACATGGCGCATTGCCATGCATAAAAATCCCATCGTTGTTTGGGTACATAAAGTCCATGAATGGCTGCAAGTGATCTCCAAGTAGCTGAACATAAGCATTTCCAGTCAATGTTCGGTCCAGTCGCACCAGAGGACCAAGTCCATGTCATGAAAAAACAGCCCACACCATTACGGAGCCACCACCAGCTTGAACAGTGCCTTGCTGACAGTTTGGGTCCATGGCTTCGTGGGGTCTGCGCCACACTCGAACCCCACCATCAGCTCTTACCAACTGAAATCGTGACTCATCTGACCAGGCGACGGTTTTCCATTCATCTAGGGACCAACCGATATGGTCACGTTCCCACGAGAGTCGCTGCAAGCGATGTCGTTCTGTCAGTAAACGCACTCGAGTCGGTCTTCTGCTGGAATAGCCCAAGAATGCCAAATTTCTCCACACAGTTCTAAAAGACAAGTCCCTTGTACGTCCCACATTGATTTCTGCGGTTATTTGACGCAGTGTTGCTTGTCTGTTAGAATTTACGACTCTTTGCAGACGTCGCCGGTCTCGGTCGTTAAGTGCAGGCGGTCGACCACTACGCTGTCCATGGTGGGATGTTATGTCTGAAATTTCATACTCTCGGCACACTCTTGACACAGTGGATCTGGGAATGTTGAATTCCCTAACGATTTCCGAAATGGCATGACCCATGCGTCTAGCTCCAACTAACATTCCGCGTTCAAAGTCTGTTAATTCCCGTCGTGCGGTCATCATCACGTCAAAACCTCTTCACACGAATAACTTGAACAGAAATGAAAGCTCTGCGAAAGCACTGCGCATTTATACCTGTTCTACGCGATGCTACTGCCATCTGAAAATTTGCATATTGCTATCCCATGACGTTTGTCACTTCAGTGTATATGTGTCGTTCAGAATAGATTCGAAATGTCCTCTTGTATAGCAACGTCAAGACGCAATAGATGAAGGAAATTAGATATCTTCCGCAGTAACTTTGCTAAAATGAACACATATACAATCCAGACTGACTATACAAATTGTTTCACTCCTTAAGGTTTTTTTTTTTTTAATTTCCCTTCAATTAATATCAGGTTTGGTTTGTAGCTCTACTGTCTTTTTTTTTTTGCACACTTTAGGCTAATTAGGCCAAGATAACGTGGATTCCGATCCACTCACAAACATCCATACCACCGCTAGTATTTGAACCTGACGCATGTGGTACCAATGGTCAGAGCGTTAGCCAATTGTCCATCAGGCCGCATTAACCTCAGAAGAAAATCATACGAATTTAAATCTGTCGAGTTTCGAAGCGATCCATGCCACATTTAAAACTTTACTCATAACCATCGTTTCACTGATAATCTCTGGATGTCTCCAATGCTATCTATTGGCTGAAATTATAACTAATTTTAAAGTATAATTTAATTTTCAAGTGCATTATTTAAAAATTTGATCTATTTGACCTTTCCGTCTCTCACTGCGGCAGAGATATGTTATATATTTATATATAATGTGTGTGTGCGCATATACAGACTAACAGACGAAAACACTGAATGCACCCGCTCACACTGCAAGGATTCTTCGTGACTTTTCCGCCAAAAATTAAACCCATATCGTTCCACACCCACCGTATTCACAAAGTGCGACTTCTGGCTATTTAAGTCGATTGAAGAGATTCAACATGAATCGCCGCGCGCTTTGAAGGCCATCCCTGCCGAGGATGTTTTAGCACGCATTGAAGATTGGGAAAAAAGTTGGCATAAGTGGATTGTGTCCAGAGAAGATTATTTTAAGGCGATGAAATAAATTTGGAAGAATAAATAAAGAGTGTTTGAAAAAAAAAAATTGGTTTTACTTTTTGGGCACACTAGTCGTTCCAAATTGCTATGCTAGTAGGACAATGTAGCATTTCCCTCGGCTAATCAGGGATATATCGTATTTCATTATATATATATATGCGGTTATAGTTTCAAAATGACATCAGGTCAAGATACCCTATACTTTTAAACAATGTCATTTAGCAATACATTTGATACTATCTTCATTTATCATGAAATAATTAATAAAAATATAAAAACATCACTTCTGCTTATAAAAAAAATTGGATTGCATATTAGGAAATATTCACTCAATTCTCAGTATTAGGAAAAATTGTATTAAATATTTGTTTATAAAATCTGAAAATGAGAAGTCAAATAACTCACATACTTTCCGACATTACTATAAAAATAATCAAATAAAAGTTTTCTCACTACATCTCTAAATAAATTTCGTTGCAGTAATTTAATATCCTTCTCTAAAAGAGCATTAAAATAAGTTATGAAATAATAATCATGTTTGACTCGCTACTCTGGAATGGATGCAACAAGAACATCAAAGTCAAGAAATTATTATCCTTTTGATATTATCAAATATTTTCTACAAAAAGAATGTCAAAAACTTCTATTCGCTCTTTCGGGAAAAAAATGAAATCTAAAATCGCCAGAGGTTTGACCTCTCGAGCATTTTTTGTTATTTTTAACAAAAAACATCATCTGAAGAATTTCTAAAAAGAAAAAAAAGACATTTATTTTGAATTCATACTTTTTCATCCAATACCCCCCACGCTTTATTAACTTATCACTGAGTATAAAAAATTAAATATAACAAAAAAATTGTTTTGTACGAAACAACGCCTGAACGAATATCTAATGGAACGTATTAAAAAGGAGAAGAAAACATATGTGCGTAAATGGCAAAGAGGACAATATTTTCTGAAATGAAGCTTGTCGGAAAATATCAATGCTTCGAAAGAATTTGTTGCGTAAATTTAATTTACGAAATCTGTTTTTTCAATTTCAGATTTTTTGTTCATTCCGTTTATTTATGAATGATTACATTTTATCGTGTTATTTAGAAGTTTCGCACGTCATTTCGAAGTCGTTTGAAGGCATACAATCGTAGGAATCATAGATGTGACTGTAAAACTGGTACTACTACTATTTCGCCACACCACACTGTGCCTAGAATTGGGTTTCCCCTTTACAGTTTGGAAACGATGTAGGTGAGAAGTCTGACTGGGCTCTGTGAAGCTGTACAGTCATATGAGAGCGGAACCTACGGCTCAAAGTGGATTCCGAATTACTACAAACATCCATGGCACCACCGGGATTCGAACTCGAAACCTGGGATATCGAGCGCCACAGCGCTAACCACTCGGCCATCAGGTCCCAACTACCTGATACTACAACCCATGGTGGCTCAAAGCGCTGTGCCTACTGGCAGATTCTGAGAAATGAGATGTTTTTATTTTACGGGGTAAGATTCTCAGCCCAACGTTCTACAGACATATTAGACAGGGATCCTATGGTATAAAATGGATTCCGAAACACTACATTGCACCGCCAGGACTCGAACCCAAAACCTGTGGAACGAAGCGCCAGAGAGCTAGCCAATTGGCTATCATGCCACATTCACCTCGAAAGAAAGCCACACGAATTTCGATCTGTCGAGTTAGGAAGCGATCCATGCCACATTTAAAACTTCACTTATAATCGCTGGGATTTATCAATCCCACGTATCGGCGGAAATTATAACTAATTTTAAAGTGTAATTTAATTTTCAAGTGCATTATTTAAACATGTCACCCATTTGACCTTTCCG
The DNA here is from genome assembly GCA_021605075.1 of Caerostris darwini. Lineage (NCBI taxonomy): Eukaryota > Metazoa > Arthropoda > Arachnida > Araneae > Araneidae > Caerostris > Caerostris darwini. The sequence continues at coordinate 26,357 of BPLQ01008216.1, forward strand.
TGATTCACTGTGGCAGAGCTATGTTATATATTTTTATATAATGTGTGTGTGTGTGCATATACAGGCTAACAGAGCTTGGTCCAAGGCATAAATGGAAAATTTCCGATTATATGTTGAAAATCCTTCCGATGGTATGCTAATCTTGTGCGCCGAAATGTATGTCAACTGGGTATGAGGGGAACACGAACTACTCTCGTTTCCTCAGATGCAACTCTTGGGACTTTTCGTTCCAAATTGCTATGATAGTAGGGCAAAGTAGTAATTCCCTCGACTAATCCGGGATAAATCTTATTTCACTATATATCTGCGGTTGTAGTTTCAAAATGACATCAGATCAAAACGCTATAACGTATAACGCTATAGCATACTAAACACTATAACGCTCACGCGCATATTTTGAAACAATAACCTTATAGTATTACATTTAATACTATCTTTATTTATCATGAAATAATTAATAAAAATATAAAAACATCACTTCTGCTTGTAGAAAAAGTTGGATTGCATATTAGAAAATATTCACTCAATTCTCAGTATTAGAAAAGATTCACTCAATTCTGTCAGTATTAGAAAAGATTCACTTAATTCCCAGTAGTTGAAAAGATTCACTTAATTCTCAGTATTTGAAAAGATTCACTCAATTCTCAGTATTTGAAAAGATTCACTCAATTCTCAGTATTAGAAAAGATTCACTCAATTCTCAGTATTAGAAAAGATTCACTCAATTATCAGTATTGCATTTTCAATTTCGATATTATTGCAATTGTATTGCATATTTATTTATAAAATACTTCAAAAAAATTCTGAAAATTAGAAGTCAAATAACTCACATATTTTCCGACTTCACTATAAAAATAAAGGAATTAAAGTTTTCTCACTACATCTCTAAATAAATTTAGCTGTAGTAATTTAATATCCTTCTCTGAAAGAGCATTAAAATATGTTATGAAATAATAATCATGTTTGACTCGCAACTTTTGAATTGATACAACAAAGTCAAGAAATTACTATCCTTTTTGATATTATCAAATATTTTCTACAAAAAGAATTCCAAAAACTTCTATTCGCTTTTTCGTAAAAAAAAGGAGGCTAAAATCGCCAGAGGTTTGACCTCTCGAGCATTTCTTGCTATTTTTCACAAAAAACATCATCTGAAGAATTTCTAAAAAGAAAAAAAAATGTTTATTTTGATTTGATACTTTTTCATCCAATAGCCCACGCTTTTTTAAACTTATCATAGCGTATAAAAAATTAAATGTAACAAAAAAAAAATTGCTTTCTACGAAACAACGCCTGAACGAATATCTAATGGAACGTATTAAAAAGAAAAAAGAAAATATATGTGCGTAAATGGCAGAGAGGAAAATATTTTCTGAAATGAAGCTCGTCGGAAAATATCAATGCTTCGAAAGAATTTGTTGTGTAAATTTAATTTACGAAATCTGTTTTTTTTTTCATTTTCGGATTTTTTGTTCATTCTGCTTATTTATGAATGATTTGATTTTATCATGTTATTCAGAAGTTCCGTACGGCATTTTGAAGCCGTAACTGAATTTGAAGACATAGAATCGTATATGTGATTCTTAAAAAACTTAATTCCTTCGCACAACAGCCCATGGTGGCCAAGGCATTTTCCCTACTGGCATATTCCGAAACTTGAGACGTTTTCTTTTTATGAGGTAAAGTTGTCAACCCTTACGCCCAACGCTCTACAGTCGTATGAGACCGGTACCTACGGTTTAAAGTGGATTCCGAACCACTACAAACATCCATGACACCCCCAGAACTGGAACCCAGAAACTCTGTTGGGCAATAGTTATTGTAAGCACGCAGCCCAAAGGAGAGAATTAAAAAGGGGTATATTAAAGATATGATGGACATTACTTATAGTAAACGCGCAATATAAAGAAAAGAGTTCGTTAACTGAAAACACGTGTATGCATGTATTTAACGAATTCTGGTATAACTTAAAATGTATCCGTCGTTTATACCCGGGTTCGTTAAATACGTGGATGCATGTGTTTTCAGGTATTCTCTAAAAAATATCCATTTACCTGTATTTTCGGATGCATGGATGTGTAAATTTCAACTAACGCTCGTTAAATGCACATACTAGGAGTACAGGTGCCATGTTTTGAAAGGTTCTAACAAATACCATATACAAAAATTCGGATACAATCATATACAGTCGTGTATACGACTATATCTAATCGTGCTTTCGATTATTATATACAATATCGTGCATCTGTATACAAGAACTCGACTCATGAAAATGTGAATTTCATGCCATACTTGCTAAATGCTTGGATGCATGTAACCAGGTAACAGTATCTCAAAAAATACAGATAGATATACTATATTGAGATCAACTATTTTCATTAAGCTGTGAGATATTGCAAAAACTCGCTGAGAACATGACGACTTTTTCTTAAATCGAAAAATATATGTAAGTTGTAGGAAAATAAAATGTGTATCATCAACAATTCTAATCGAAAAAAAAATTTCCACTGTTTATTTTCTTATTCGTGATCACAATTATAATCGTGTAATTTTTAAAAAATATTTTTCTATCTTGCTTCATTAATTAGTTTTATTTACAAAACATGATGTACATTTAACTTTAAAAAAATGTTCATTTAATACAAAAAATATATTTTATTGCAAAGATAGCATTTCAAATAATCACAGAGGTTTTTTTTATATATAATACAATAATTATCTTACTTTTGACCCACCGTTAGGTTTGATTACTATTTGTTACAGTTACTGAATTACTATATATAGAGATTCTGTGTCGATTTTGACAACATGCATAAATTTTTCACATTGATAGGGTATATTAAACGAGAGTGTAAAGGGAGTGATTACCCATAAAAATATTTTGATAAGCAATAACATCTTCCACTCATTAGGTTGTTTTATATATGAAACATGTCTATGAAATTCATTGTATCAAATTCAATACATCTCTTATAGTGAAACAAAGTATTAGGTAGTAACTTCTCCTGTGTAGTTAGATACAAGATTTTTAAACAAAGAATATAAAGAAATTTTATAACGAAAAGTTATGAACAACTTTTGAGCAAATCACATTGTTTTGTTCAGAAGTACTCAACCGTTTATTTTTAATTAAAGCAAAGCAACCATTTAATGAGAGGCGTTTTCGAAATGAAAATGAAAGACACCATTTCGCGAAATGAAAGACACCAACCCAGATTAGAGGATTCAGGATTGTTCCTTTCTCTTACAAGGATGCTTTTCTCAGATAAAAGCATCAGTATAAGATAAAATCCAATTTGGATCCCGCCCACAACCATAGCACATGTGTTCCTCAAATAAAAGTTATGATTGGTTGCAACAATGATTCTCGAACTTTGGGCGTTACTTTCAGAGTAACGTAACATAGTATGTCCCAGAGCCTTTCCCTCCCACCTTACGAGCTGAGGGTGGAAAGACGTTATTACATACTAACCTAATAATAGATACAGACCTTAAACAAATGACTAAATTAAATATATATGTATTGAATAACTAAGGAATAAACACTATATCAATTACTATGAATTTGAGGACCTATACTCGCTTAAGAAACTCTTAATTTTAATTTAATTTGATTCTAAATAATGATTGTTATTAAAGCTATATATTTATGAGAGAATGCATTTCTTTGAACTTAGGTATTATTAAATTTAAGTAAGAACCGAACATTTATTCAATTCCTTCTATTAGCTCACACTCTCCCTATATATAAATTGTTCAAATTTTCAATCGTTCATAAAATACTTTTTACTCATCCACTCAAGTTCAAATACACTTTTTTTGAACTTGCAGTGCATGACACTGGATGTTAATACAGTTTTTTCAAATATTAATTCATTAATTAAAGTTAATTAATTAATTTTAGTTTTTTTTTTAGATTTAAGTTGCATGTATCTACCAATAGATGGCACCATATAAACTTAAAAAAATGAATTAAAATTATTTATGAAGGACTTTCTGCAATATAGTGAAAAAAAATAGGAATTGACTTTAAACTTTTTTTTTTTTTTTTTTTTTTTTTTTTTTCGAATATTAGATTTTAAAAAAAATCTTCTTTTAATGCCACCTTACAAATTCATGTTTTATTTTTTTCATAACATTAAATACTTAAGATTTATTGTTACATAAAAATACATATAAAGATGGTGGACAAGAATACTTAATATTTTAATTTTGAATTTAAAATTTTTACTATATTATACATTTTGTATAAAGGAAAAGAAATTTTTTGGTGTCTGTTATAACTCTGAAACTATAACAATCGCTCAAGGCTTTATTTTTTATGTAGTCAAAAACAGCCAAAAAACATGAAAAAAATTCTTAATTACATTATCCTTAAAAGGAAAAACGGTTTAAAATTTTTCTGTGTAAATGTTAGCTTTTAATTTTTTTTAGTAAAGTGTGTTCGAAGCACTTTTTAATTTTTATCCTGTGTTCAAAATATTTTTTTTATTAAAAATTATAGTAAAAAAATTGCTAATTTAGCACCGTCAAATAAGAAAAAAAAACTTAGGTTAAAGCTGAAATTTTCTATATATATTATTTTTTATTAAAAAAATAATAATTCCCTCATTTAAGTGCTAAGACCTCAGTAAAAAAATAAAGATAGCTCAATTTTTGTACAATATTTTTGATAAAGCAAGTATTTTTAAAATAAAAGGTATTAGCTAAAAATACTATTGAGAAGTAATTAAAAAGTCATCAATTATGTTGAAGTATTTTTTTTATAAACAAAGAAAAAAAACTCTGAACTTTCCCCAAACTGGTTTGATGAGTTTAAAGTTAATAGACTATTTTAAAATAGTAATATTAGATATTATGTTAAAGTCTCAAAAACGTATTTATAATTTTTTTTTTTAATTTAAAGCTTGGTTTTCATTATTTATATTTCCCGGATTTATTACAATTCCGATTAAAATAATTAATAAGTACTTATGAAGAAAGCAAAATTTTAACGAATTTTAATAAAAAACATTAAAAGTGGATGATTATTGATGCTTTTCGATGCTTTATTGATTGTTTCTTCGTTATGCTTTTTAAACCATTGGATTCAACTAAAAATAACACGTTAATAAATGTTTTCTATTAAAATCATGTAGTTATTTATATCATGCATTGCAAGAAAACCTGTTGCACAAATCCTTCGATCTATATAAAACTGTAGGATTTGTCAGATGCGTTTATTTTCGTTCATCCATTCACCATCTACATTGCAAAGAAGCTTAACCAAGATGCATCGTCTATTAACTCCGCAAAATTAATCCTATTTGTTATCGTTAATCTAACCAAAGCTCAACGGAAACATTTTGTGGCGTTTTCCATTTATTACGAAAGAGAAGTTTCAGAAATTGAGCAGCCAATATCGACATGTATGGATGTTGAGCGTTAGTTTTGCATTAGGCTTGTTTATTCTGCGTTATTCTTTATTTGTGTTGGGGTTGTGTAAAGATATTTGTTTTGAAAATAATTACTGTTAAAATCAATAGTTGTATTGTAAATAAACATTTTTTTTTATTTACAATGGCAAGGCAATACAAAAAGCGGGAAAATCGAGAATAAAAAAAAATGTGCATAAAAGAGCTCGACAAAGATGATCGAAATCATTGCTTAAGAGTTCTCTAGCTCGCCGTCTCGGATTCGCCATGAAGTGCCAAACAACGATGGAGATGAGCTCGGTTCATTAGTTCTGCCCAATCACGGCGGTCTGGTGGCCAAGTGGCTAACGCTCTGTCCTTTGGTATCACAGACTTCAGGTTGGAATTCTGGCGGGGGTATGGGTGTTTGTTAGTGTGTTCGGAATCCACTTTAAACTGTAGGTCCCGATCTATTTAGCCTTCGTGGCTTCTGTGCACAAGATGACCGTACCGCCACAAACCAAACCAAACCTGTCAATCACAAAGAGGTCAATTTTGTTGGTCGAAAATCCCAATGTGATGTAGATGTTCACCCAGATAGAGGCAAAAATGAACAAAAATATGATTTGGGCCGCTTGGAACTATGAGAGGTTCCTTTCCATCGCTTTGTCTGTATTCGGTCAATCAACTGTAATTTATAATTTCTAGTTTATTCTGTTTGGTATACAGTTTTATAGAATAGTATGGTAATGTTGAGAATCTTAACTTGAGCAATCTCGAGCACTTTCTCGCAAGGAAATCCGTCTATTTGATCCTTCGCAATGTCCAGATATCCACACTCAGACCAACCGAACGACTGTTAGAATAGCAGAGAGAGTTGTAAACCGATATCTGTAAACCACTTAACGGTCGCCTAGGGTACACCACTAGGAGGTAAGTCTACATTGTACCCTATAAATAAAATAGCTAATATGATCTCTTTTATTATTGCTTAATTTAGGATTTTTTAATGAAGGAGGTTACTGTTTGACTTTTCGAACCAACTACTACTTACTTGGTTGGTTTAAAACTTCACCAGTGATGCTGAAACAAGAGCATTTGTGTCTATACTGAGGTTGGACACGAAAGCCTTACCTCAGATATCGTCCTTATAATATTCATTGCAAAATGTAGTACAGTGCTTTAATGGTGTATCACAGTGCTTTAGTGGTGTGGTACAGTGGTGTATCCGCCCTCCTCCTTGTGGTACATCCAGAGTAATGTTAAATGTTTAACACATAGTTGCTAAATACATCAAGTTAAAATGCCCTGCATTCGAAAACTGTATGTTTATTAAGTTTAGCATTTACTGAAATTAAAAAAAATGTAAAATAAAACACTTCATCTTTTGAGTAAGAAATTTCTATTTAGATTTTCTTTTATTTTGGCAAATAGTTTATTAATACGTTCATGATTTATGAATGCATAATGATAACAAAATTATCAACTGTTTTTAATGTTTATTAAATAAAAACACTTTTTTTTACTAACAATAAGGATTTTTTTAAAACTGAACCAGAATCAATAGAACATTATGCATAGGTCTGTTAATTTGCTTGAAAATATTTCCTCTTATTCATGAGTTAAAAACTACCAAGAAAAATATTTTTCACACTACTTCTTAATAAAAAAATGGTTCTAACTTTCAAGCGATAATTCAGAAGAAACTTATGATACTTCATGATACTTAAATTAAAGATCATACTGCCTAAATTTAATATGAAACTGCCTGAATTCAATATCATGATACTTAAATTAAAGATCATATTGACTAAATTCAATATTAAACAGCCTGAATTCAAGATCATGAACCTAGAATATTGACATTAATTTTGATTATTCGAAGAGATTTGAAGATATTACAGCAATTAGTTGCTGTCGAACCCATGATTCTTAAAAATTAGATTGGTTATTTTATGAAATACTTTTATCACTAAGTGAGTGAGAGGAAATTCTTTATTTCAATAAATGACCAGTCAGCCAGATAGTCCAAACAGAGAAAGGTCACCTTTTGAATAAAAAAGAATCGCTATTTGCAGAAAAATGGAGGGCAGTTTCAATATTTAACTGTGCCAAATAGATTCTCTTACTTTTATTTCTCAATTTTTAACATTTACTCACACAGAGGTTATTGCAAACCCTGCCATCACGTCAATATTCGGAGTGTCGGATCAAATTTTTACTCCACTTGTTGAAATAAAAGGTGAAAAATAATAATGTGAAAATTCAGGAGAACAAACCACTCTGAACGAAAAGATTAATTGATTAAATATCAAATTATATAGAGGATACATTCGATATATCAGTTAAGGTTGAACTATAAAATAAGTAAAAAAATTATTCACATTCTTTATAGAAGTTTCAACACGTGTAGTAATTGTAATTGAGCTTTAATCAGGTATTTGATGTGATTTACTAGACTTTGAAAAGCATTACTTCATTTTATAAATGAATTAAATCTGAAATCCGTGCAAATTAACTTACTGGATACATGCCAGCAACATTAATTATGATTAAAAAAATGTTTTACAATTATTCTCTGTATAGCTTAATAATATAATTTAATATGTCCATATAAAAGAACCATCTTTATCATGTTAATTAATTACTAGCTTTCAACAAATCTTTTTTCACTACTTGTGAGTTATATGTAAACTTTTGTTTGTAATTTTATTTTATTATGATGCTTTTATCTGCAGTTAGATGCTTAGAAGTAATGCAGTTAAATACTTATATTTTATCTGCAGTAGAAGTGAATATTGGAAACAATTCCAGGATTCTTCACTCCAGAGCTCCAATTTAGAAATGCTTCAAATATATTAAGATTAAACCTAATAGAATTAAGTCTTCCTTAGCAACTTTTTTTTTGTTCCAAAGCAGCTGGCAAACACTTAGACAGCTTGGTCTTGGATGCCTTAAGGCAAGCGCTGCACAGACGTTACTCACTTTGCATTACCCAGGAGGCGCGTGTAACTTGAAGATACAGACGCGGAGTAACAATGGCCCTGCAACGCTCTTATTAGGACCGGGACCTACGGTTTAAAGTGGATTCCAAACCACTACAAACATCCATGGCACCGCAGGGACTCGAACCCAAAGCCTGCGGTACCGAGCGCCAGAGCTCTAGACACTCGGCTATTCAGGCCCCTCCTTAGCAAAACTAATAATAACATTTAGTTTGTATGTATTAATCTTGATTCTGGACCTGATGATTGAGTGATCAGCGCTCGGTGACACATCTTTCGAGTTCGAGTCTCGGCGGTCCCATAAATGTTTATAGTGATTCGAATTATACTTTAAAACGTTGGGTGTTGCTGACAACCCTACCCCGTAAAAAGAAAGCATTTCCCATCTCGAAATCTGCCTTTAGTCAGACGACCTTGGCTCACTATGTGCCTGTTGTACCAATGAAGAAGAATCTCGATTCTTCAAAGCTTGGTCCACTCTTCCAAGATTTCAAATGCATTTGAAATACTCGAAAGTCAATATATAGATAACAAGCTAAAAATACTACAAAGATTTGTTTGCTATAATTTATTTAAAATTTATAAACTAATAAATAATTAGAGATTTATATGAATTGCTTTGAATATAGACAATAAACTATTACATCTTAACCATGAGAAATGAGTCGACATATCTTTAAGTTAGTGATAGATGATGCAGGTGACATTTATTGAGACCGATACACATATTTTACAGATAATCAACATTTTCATAAGACTGACAGATAACCCTAAGTTATTAGTCATTGGAAAGCCAGATATGTAAAAGATTTAACGTTATCAAATAGATACAACTTAGAGATACTATATTCAAGTAATTGTGGTACAAAATTTGAAACGAATGCCATCAATGATAGCATCTGAGAAGGTGCATAATTGATGACATTCATTCAACAAATGATTTATTATTCACTTAGCAACTACATGCCTTTTCCCATGTAGTCGACTGTATTTATTACAATTTTACTGAAGATTTCTCTTCTCCCCTTAATATTTAAGCATTTCGGATCTTACCTTTTATTTTAATGTGCTAATAATTAATAAGTGAAGTTTTTTTGGCGAATATTTATATTAATGGGATTTAATAAGCTTAATGTCTCTTAAAAAAGCCTTTTATTTAAATTATTGCGCAATTTTATACCATTCCCACTTACATGGATATTAAAAGGAATTATTAGTAATTAAAATAAATTCCCCATGCATTTTAGTTTATTGCACCCCATTAAAAAATATAATTAAATTATATGTTAATGATAATAAACGTCCATTATCAAAAGCAATAAAAATTGTTATAAATTCACATGCATATCAAAATAATACATTTAAAATTAGAAAACAAGTAACATAAAAAAAAAAAAAAAAAAAAAAAATTCAAGTAAATTCCTTTTTTTTTTCCGCTATATTGCAGAAAGTCCTTTATAAATAATTTTCTTTCTTTTTTTAAAGTTTATCTGGCGCCATCTATTGGTAGATATATGCAACTTAAATCTAAACAAAAACTAAAATTAATTAATTAAATTTAATTACTGAATTAGAATTTGAAAAAACTGTATTAACATCAAGTGACATCCACTACAAGTTTAAAAAAATGTATTTCAACTTGAGTGGATGAATAAAAAGTATTTTATGAACGATTGAAAATTTGAACACGATATATATAGGGAGAGTGTGAGCTAATAGAAGGAATTGAAAAAAGCATCCTATTTAAATTATAGGTGCACTTTTAAACCATTGCCACTTAAATAGATGTTAAAAATATTTATTAGTAATTGAAGTAATTAAATCTACATGCATTTTAGCTTATTGCACCCCATTAGAAAATATAATTAATTGCATTATCTATTTAATGTTAACGATAATAAAAGCCCAATAACAAAAATAATAAAAATTGTAATAAACGCGCATGCATATCAAAATAATGCATTTAAAATTAGAAAAAAAAAATATTATGTTTTTTAATTAAAAATGAAATTTTTGACTTTACAGTCAGTTTAAGATGAATTTTAAATCTTCTCTATCTGAATAGAAATGAAAAACATTTAAAAAAGATTAAAATAAAAATTAATCTTTTTAAAACCATAATTATCTCTCTTGCATGTGAACTCGCAATTTGTTGGCGGATGACCCTTCATTAAGGATAAAAAAAAGAACTCGTATTTGCATTTTCAGTATCATGGTAGTTGGAAAGAATAACTCCATTTTCACTCACCCTAAACTGTAAATTGGCTAAAGGCTTAAGACTTTCACTGCATTGTTCAGTTAAGTACTGTAATTATATGCATAAAAGTTTCTTTGCTGAAAATGTTGATTGTTTAAAATGAGGTTGTTCTTTTATTCTGTATGAATTTTAATGACTGCAATTTTCAACGTTTTGTATTCAGAGACTGTTTTCTTTAGTAGTAGATGTTGTATTTTTTGGAGATGGTTCACAAAATTTAAGACATTGAAATGTTAAGTTGCCAAATAATGTTACCTACCCTATAAACTTACAATAATTGTATTGTTACAATTGAGAAAATGAAAAACGTTTTTGCATCACAACAAATAATTTCAAAAGAATTAATTATCAAGGTTTTCGTCAAAAAAAATCTGAATGATGCTTAGAAAATGTTGAAGATTTTTTTAGAGTTAGTTATTTTAAAATAAATACCTTAATTCATGTTTCAAATAAAAAAATATATCCGAATCATGGCCAGTAGAAATCTGTATCTTCATGCACACGAAGAGCTTGTATCTGTTGGCAGTGGATATTGCAATCATTACTAACAGATAAGCAGTTGGTATTGGTTCGGGGCTTGATGTCCAAGTGGCTCGCGCTCTGGCGCTCGGTGCCATAGGTTTCGGGTTCGAATCACGGCGGTGTCATGGGTTTGTAGAGGTTCGGAATTCATTTTAAGCCGTAGGTCCCGGTCTCATATGACTGTAAAACGTCACAGAGCCCAATCACACTTCTCACCCACATCATTCAAATTGTAAAGAGTCAACTGAGCTCTAAGCACAGTGATATGGTTTCGTGTAGTGACTGCAATACCCACTACTACTACATCAGATTGAAGCAGTGGTTATTGCAATCACTACTAACAGATTCATTATCATTTGGTTTGTTGTTCCACTGTCATTTTGTACATACTTCTACCTACAGTTTAACGGGGATTCCGAACCCCTAACAAACATCTATGCCACCGTCAGAATTCGAACCTCTGATGCCGGTGCAAACAGATTCAAGCAATTGGTGTTGTAATCATTGATAACAATGTCAAGGGGATATTCTCCAACACAGATTAGAGAAGATTCAACACCAATCGTGATAGCACAACTAAACCTCTCACATCCAGGTTATTTGGTGGAAAAGCAAAGTTTTTATCCATACATACGAATACAACCGCACACTCCTATAATTTCTTCTGGAAAGTTAGAATGCCATTTGTGGACTGTTGAGGTGCAACATTGCTTGAGCCTGAATACTTCGGTTTGAAAATGACAAATTTTTCGAAATAAAAATATTTCACAGAATGTAAAATCTGTTGAAAATATCTAAATTATTATGTATCTTAAATGTCTAAATTATTTTTATAATATTTTCATTTTTTCTCAGATTTTCTAATAATTTTTAACTGTGGTATATTTACGATATTTATTAATATTATTTTGGAGTTTATGCAATTAAAAATATTAAAAATGGTTGCTGACTTAGATAAGTGAAACTCATATTCTAATATCATTGCCACTGATTCTCAAAATGGGAGATACCGTCTTCTTATGAGGTAGACGAACCATAAAGATGGTAGGCGCGCTAGTTGGCACAGATTAATTTGAGGGGTGTGTTTGTTAAACATAAGGGGGGAGCGGGGAAGTCACGAATAATAATTACATATAATCATAAGAATAATTACATTTCATTATATTTAATGTAACAAGGGTTTAGTAGGGTCATGAAGATGGAAGAGGGCTTAAGCCATCAGTGCCATTGATATATACTATCAGAAATTTTAACACTCTTAAACTCATGTCACGCTTAACAACACAATTCGATTTATGAATAATATATAAATCTTAGTTAGATTCATGTGCTCAAAAACTGAACATGCAAGACTTTGTTAAACTCTCATGAATGCATGTTTCATTTGTAGTTGTTTCGTGATTAGTAGGTAATGTTTATTCTACTAAATATCGAAACCATTCCGATTACTGAACATATGTGGTTTCGTTAACACCTCGGACGTCTATATTTTCCTTCTTATTGTTTTTTATGTTGTTTCATGATTTTTTATGTAATATTTTGCCTCAATAAATATAGAAATTACTTAAGATCAAAGTGATAAGTGAATAGTTATTTATGTCATGGTGCACTAAACAGTGTATTTAATATTAGTGATGGCATGAATAGTCGAAACCCGTAAAGGAAATTGTGTTAGTTTTTCTTTAATATTCCAAACCCCATGTGTTTAATGCTGTAACGCTTAGGCATCCACCCTGCTGTGTACTTCCAATGATATACACTGAAGTGACAAAAGTCATGGGATAGCAAAATGCAAATTTTCAGATGACAGTAGCATCGCGTCGAACAGATATAAATGCGCAGTGCTTTCGCAGAGCTTTCATTTCTGTTCAAGTTATTCATGTGAAGAGGTTTTGACGTGATGATGACCGCACGATGGGAATTAACAGACTTTGAAAGCGGAATGTTAGTTGGAGCTAGACGCATGGGTCATGCCATTTTGGAAATCGTTAGGGAATTCAACATTCCCAGATCCACTGTGTCAAGAGTGTGCCGAGAGTATGAAATTTCAGGCATAACATCCCACCATGGACAGCGCAGTGGTCGACCGCCTGCACTTAACGACCGAGACCGGCGACGTCTGCAAAGAGTCGTAAATTCTAACAGACAAGCAACACTGCGTCAAATAACCGCAGAAATCAATGTGGGACGTACAAGGGACTTGTCTGTTAGAACTGTGCGGAGAAATTTGTTTTTCTTGGGCTATTCCAGCAGAAGACCGACTCGAGTGCCTTTACTGACAGAACGACATCGCTTGCAGCGACTCTCGTGGGCACGTGAGCATATCGGTTGGTCCCTAGATGAATGGAAAACCGTGGCCTGGTCCGATGAGTCACGATTTCAGTTGGTAAGAGCTGATGGTAGGGTTCGAATGTGGCGCAGACCCCACGAAGCCATGGACGCAAACTGTCAGCAAGGCACTGTTCAAGCTGGTGGTGGCTCCGTAATGGTGTGGGCTGTTTTTTCATGGCATGGACTTGGTCCTCTGGTGCGACTGGACCGAACATTGACTGGAAATGCTTATGTTCAGCTACTTGGAGATCACTTGCAGCCATTCATGGACTTCATGTACCCAAACAACGATGGGATTTTTATGGATGACAATGCGCCATGTCACCGGGCCACAACTGTTCGTGATTGGTTTGAAGAACATTCTGGACAATTCCAATGAATGACATACACAGACATACACAGACAAGCCAAACCAAAACCAAATTTCTGAAACACTCATGTCAATAGAAAACTTACTATTTCAAACTTAAGGCATGAGTAATACTTTAAATTGCTTTTATGCCCCAAAGAAGGATTTTTTTTATTTTACTGCGGATGTTAATTCTACCGCTGAATGATGTGCGAAATTTCACATGTTAAGTTTAGACTTGAATTCATTTCAATTCATAAGTCCAACCTTCCCATCTGCTCCAAATAAAAACAAATAAAGACTTTTTAAAAATGATTTTACTTACTCTCGAAACAGTTTATTTTGACTAGTTAAATAAGATATATATTAAGAAAATGTTTTGATTGTAGATATATTTCGAAAAAAAAATGCATTATAATTATATATACTGTATTGACGGAAACCTTATTCTTCTTTAAAATTTTAGAAAGAGAAAAATAAGGCAGACTTTTCGATAGATATACATATCTTTTTAAAAGAAGCACTTTTAGTGAATAAAAATAAAATTCTACTATTTCCATTTCAATGTGCTTCCTTTCATACCAATGTATATTTATGACAAAATTAATTTAATAATCACTTTTTTCCCCTTAACTTTACAATGAACGATTTCAATAATTAAAACTGAATAATTTTCACACAATAAGTTTAAAAATTTATCATTTTTTTTTCTTCAAAACCTTTAGAATAATCATTGCCTTTTGTGTATGGAGTTAATCTCACAACTTTAGTAAGATACTGCCGTTCTTCAATAGGAATGTAGACAAAAGAACAAAATATTAAAATGAAAATATGGAACAAAACATTGCAAAAGGGCCATTATTCGCTGGCACTGAATTCAAAAGCATCATCGACAGTTTGAATCATTGTCCAAAATATTTGTTTAGTGTAATTAAAAATGTCTTTATTCAAAAGCCATTTTTTAATAATATTTCTTCTAGTAGATTAATTATTATCTTAAGCAAAGTCATTAATATTCATTGCTGTATGTCCAGAAAGTATGTATCGATTTGAAATTTAAATTTTTTTAAAGAACACATCGCATTGTTATAATTTTCTCTTTTATTAAAACAATTATAAAAGGTTAATTATTTTTTTTTTTTTTTTTTACTTATTTTACATTTTAATTTTATATAATAGATATGTTTATTGTAAATCATTTACTTTCATTACAGATTTAGTAACAATAAAGGCTTGATTTACTTTACTTTATTTACTATGCAATATTAAATTTATATATTATTTACTTAAAAAAAACAATATATTTCTATATTATTCAATCTTTTGTAATAGGTAATAATTTAATTTTACTTTTCAAACAAAATATCCCTTCATAAAGTGCTATTATAACAGATATAAGCCAAGTTTTAAAAGAATGTCATTTTCTGTAAATAATATTTTTTTTTAGAAATATATCATAAGATTAAAGATATTTTAAATTATTATATTTCATTTTTTATTTAAGTAAAATGATAAATAATTACTTTTTAAATATATTTGTTTAAAATATTGCTATTAACATTGTTATATGTTAGCAATTATTTCAAAATTTTGATAAGAATGCAATTATAATTGAAATGAGTGTCAATATTTATCTGAATTATTGATAGAAGCAAGTGAATTTTAAAGCAGATTTATTTATTATTTAAAGTATTTATTAAATTAATTAATTATAGTCTTTTAAATGCATTTCCATACATTTCACAAAATTTTTATACATAATTCTTCATTAAAGAAAAGCCATTAGTACTACAGCCATTAGTACAGGCAAGAATGTTTGTCAGTGGTTCGGAATTTACGTTAAACTGTAAATCGCGGTCTAATTAGCCTAAAGTGTGCACAAAATGACCATAGAGCTACAAACCAAATCATTAAAGAAAATAATTTCTACGTATCTATCATAAATTTATGGGATCAATATTTTGTGCATTATATGACATATAACAAAACCAAGTGCTTTATTTTCTTGTTCCAACAATCCTGTTACAGACCATTTCTCGGCGAATTAATTTCAAATGCCGAATTTTTCAATATTAAGTATATCAAGTCTTTTAAAAGAAAAAAAAACATAATTAGTATTTTTTCCGCAGCTCATTAATAATTATATGTTTTATAATTAGCTATAATTTTTATTACAACACACTTAACAATTCGTATTTGATTTTGTTTCACATGCCAGCTAGAAAAATGAAAACCGGTGTGGTATTTTCCTGGATAACATGCATTGGTGTTCAAAAATAAAATATTTTACATATTTTGTCGATTTTCCCAAAAAGTATTTGAGGAAAGATAAAGATAATGCTTCCAAACAAAGACGAAAATCTCTGGTGTAACAGCCTCTTTGGGGCGTCCACTGCGTGCAGCGTCCTCGGGGCTCATTTCGCCTCGTTTAAATTTAGCAAACCTCTTCTCTACGGTTGATTTTCCTAGTGCAATATCCGAATAATGTTTATCAAGGCAAGCCTTGGCTTCAATAGTATTTTTTTTCGCCAAAAAGCAATGCTTTATTAACACACGAAATTCCTTTTTATCCATTTTTTCAAACTAACAAAAGTTGCTTCACTAAAAATGCTATACCTCCCATACTAATAGTGCAACAGCTGTCAAATTTATACACGTGTCTTTTAAACGTTAGGACTAACTAAAACTTATATGGATTTAATACTAGTAGCTGCATCTATGTGTCAGCCTATGAACTTTTCCGCCTACCTGTTACTCTCTGCAGGAAAGCTCTGTGCCCACAAAAGTTCTCTAAATTCATGGTTAAGAACTAGATAGTACCAGTACTTACCAGATAGTATTAATATTTTAGAATGGCATAAGGACCATAAATAACAATAATCAATTGTTTATATCTTGTTCTATCAGAGATATAGAGTTATATCTTGTTCTACTCCTCGGGATAGGAAGCTCTAGGAATCCAAACACCAACCAAGTACTAAATAATAATAACATTTTACTAGAAAAACATTATTCACGGAATTTTAATTGGAAATTGATTTTCACACAGAGACGTGACTTTTTATTAGTAAACTACATAAAAATTCCTAATTTTCCTTATGAGTTTTCACGAATAGAAGTATTTAAAGTATAAACCTTAATATTTATTGATTAAATATTTCAAAATGGTTTACCTTTAGTATTTACATAATATCTGGGATACCAAAAAATATATATCAAGATGAAAAGTTTATATTTTCCGAGACGATTTTAAAAGGAATTTGCTTCAAATTTATGTAGCATATCAAAGTCCCAAACTCTTTCTAGAAGCTGTTCGAGTTGATTTGAAATAAAAGCTATTAATATTTTATAGCAATAATAGTAATTAATAGTTTATAGTAAGTTTATAGCAATTCTGCTATAAACTAAGCAGAATCTATTCGTTTTTCAAAATAATTATTAGAATTTAAAATAGGATTTTATGCAATTTGCATATTACTACTGAATCATAAAATAGCGATATTTAATATATATATTTGTTTCATTCATAGCCAACATGTCCAAATGTGATTCGATTATCTACTGGTCACCGAATGGGGCTGTAGAGGAAGTCAGTGCTATAAGATGAAGAAATTCTATGACGATTACAAAAGCATGAGTATAAAGTCTTTTACTGACCTCACGGCTATCTTATAAGAGTTTTGAGTTTTTATTCATTATAAGTGCTAGCTTTCCTGTAAGTTTTTTCAAACCTCCATAATGTACTTTTTACCCATCGATATGTGTTTGTATCATAATATATCAAGACTGTGATTTTTAAAAAAATCAGATATATTCAACCAACGTCTAATAGCTACTCTAAAAGTATCGGTTTATAAAGAAAAGGGAAATTTTGAAATTATCGACTGTGTTTAAAAACTAAACTAATTAGCCCACTTAGCGGGCTGAAGGAAAAGCAAACAGTTGAGCTGGGCTTAAAGCAGTCGATTCTATTTATTTTCAGGAAAAATTAAAATAAATTTTCACTGGATACTAAGATCTCATGTCACTGAAGATCAACCAGTCAGAAGTCCGATCTCCTGGCAATGCAAGATAGTGATCGGATAACATTCTGTGATGCGTTCTGTGTGCGTTAGTATGTGGTGCGAATCCAGCTTAATTTCCCATGTGAATGCGGACGCTTTCTTTTATTAGCGAAAACTGTCCTATCGTCAATAGATCGAAGCAATGTCGATGTTCTGCTTAGAAAATAACTATCGAGTTGTGGGTTTGTTCCTTCTTGCGTTTTGTTTCTGTATATCTTAGTAACTATGATTTTTAAACACCTTTTGTAATTTATAATTTTAAAATGTTAATTTTTTATAGATTAGTTTTTTAACATTATATAGATTAAAAGATTAAAAATAATTTTCACTGTTCTCAAAGAATAGTGAAAAAATAGGATCACCGGTTGAGTTGAAAAATGCGTTGGTATTCAAATTGTAAAATCTCAACAAAAACAAATACAACCCATTTACATTCTTTTTTTATTTTTAATCTTTTTGCATTGTAAGCAAAATAATAATGTTATTATAATTATAAATTTTACAATTCTCTAAAAGATCTTGTCTTCATGAAGTTTATAATTAATTGCAAGAACATTTTAAGAAAGCCCCATCAATCTATAATATCCAGTTAATTTACGACCCCTATTCTATCACTATTGCTAACTAACTTCCCATACATAAGAAAATATCATGACCACTGAATTGAAATATGCGTTTGTACTGAAATTGTCAAATCTAAAAAAAAAAAAAAATTTAAAAAAAAATTTAAAAAAAATAAAAAATAAAAAATAAAAAATTATTTTTATTATTTTTACATTGCGACAAAATAATAATGCTTTTATATAGATAAATTTTGCAATTCTGTAAAACCCCTCATATTAATTAAGTGTTTAATTAATTCCAATAAATTTAAAAATATTTTATGAAAATCCTCTTCAATCTCTAATCTCCAGTTAATTACGACACATATTATATCGCCATTGCCGTAAGAAAATATCATGACCTCTGATATGCGTTTGTATTCAAACTGTCAAATCTGAACAAAAACAAATAAAATTCCTTTCAATTCACTTTTTTATTATTATTTTTGCCTTATGGCAAAATAAATAATGTTATTAAAATGACAAATTCTACAATTCTGTAAAATCCGTTGTATTCATTAAATGTATAATTAATTCCAAGAACTTTAAGAATATTTTACGAAACTCCCCCTCAATCTCCAGTTAATTACGACACAGATTCTATCGGCATCGGTAACTAATTTCCCATCCATAAGAAAATATCGCATTTCCAGCCAATAAAGTGACGTTGGCGATCAATTCTGTTAATCTTTAAAGTTGAGATATAGCGACGTGGATCCACTCACCGTTATAAATGGCTCCTCCTTCCGGTGAAGAGTCCACTCCTTGTGGAAGCCAGCTGAGTTAACACGGCGTTACGACCCGGCTTAGATTCGGATTACTCACTTACCCTCCTTAGCGCCCGTGAAATATCGCTTTTTGCCCTTAATCTTTGATAAGTCCGACCTTGCTGTTAAAAGCGCCATAAATCTCACGGGAGAGGAGAAGGAAGAAAATAGAAAATTTTCTACTAGGAAAGATTGTAGGTAAAACTACTATGCTACTTTTTATTTAAATTATTTATGTATAAATTAGATACTTCTAATTCATTTGCAATCAAATATATAAAATTTAAAGTATTCTGTTATTTTCGAAATTTTATCAGTTTGACGTTTTTTGCCATGAACAGCAGAGATGTAATAAATTGAGCATATTTCAGGATGCTACATAATATCCGAATCACTACAATCATCCATGGCACAGCCGCGGCTTTAACCCGAAACCTGTGGAAGTGACTGCCAGACACTGGGCCATCAGGCCTTATCAAGCCATTCTAGCTATTCTAGCTATTCAGGATCCCCCATAATATTATTTGACTAGTTTGCCCACGTTTAAATTAGTCAAATAGCATTAATTAATTAACCTAACTTAACCTCGCGCTCTACCACAAAACATTCAGACCTACAAATTTATTGCTTATAGACATATTACAATTCGTTTTATCGTTGTTTGTCATGTTTCAAACAAAATATAACTTTAAATTCGGAGACAAAACTCGCTATCACCAAGACACTCTAGCTATGTTAAAAGGTTATTAATATCATTAAACATATTTTTTTACATTATTTTATTTTGGCGAGAAAGGCAGAAATGAAATAAATTTAACCTTATTTAGGGTGCCACATAATGTTATTTGGCAAGTTTGCACCCTTTTGCAAGTTCTATCCTCCTCCTGCCCTACCACAAAACATTCTGACCTACAAATGTATTGTGTGTAGATGGAGATATATTAAATTTCAGTTAAGCATTGTGTGTCATGTTTCCGACAAAGCACCTTTGAATACGGAAACAAAACTCCCTATCACCAATCCATTCTAGCTATGTTAAAAGGTTATTAATATCATTAAATATATTTGGATACATTTTTTTTACCATGAACAACAAAGATGCAATAAATTTAACATTCTTCATGGGGAACCATAATGTTATTTGGCCAGTTTTCACCCTTTTTATCCCTTCGAGACTTACAACAAGATATTCTGACCTACAAATATATTGTGTATAGATTTTGATACATTATATTTTGATTAGGCATTGTTTGCCACTTTTTGAAAAAGCATCTTCAAATTCGCAAACAAAGTTTGCTATCACCAAGCCACTGTTAGCATCATTAATTTTTTTGTTTCATTATTTTTTTTTTACAATTTTATGTAGAATTAAATTTATGATAAAACAGCTATAAAGGCCTTTTTTCAGCACGTAATACAAAAAATAGTATCTTAAGCCCGGTTCTAAATATTCAAACATCTTAAAAAATGCAGGTTATATTTTAGTATTTTTTTCGTGAAAAAACCGTTAACATCAGCATCAAACCTTCATGATTTATTTGGTGGGAAGGCCATTTGTTTACTAAACGGGAACTTTTCTTCACTTCGTGAGCATTTATCATTATACGTACTACAATACATCAAAAGCCTGTTGTTCGGTAACAAAGTTTTTCAAATATTATAACCTAAAAAAGAATTTTTCGAAAGTTGCAAATGTAAAAAAAATATGTTAGCATTTTTTATTTAAACAATTTAACTTGTAGAAAAGTGATTTACGGTCAATAATTTTTTTAAATACGAAAAAATTATATTTTATTTTACACCCTCGGAATTAAAAACGTAGAACTCTTTTATAGTATAGAATATGGTTTAATAGAAACACCAAACGCTAACTAATATTCAGTAGTGTTTTCCATGTTATGTAATACAAAACCGACGAAATTAATTTGAAATTTTACTTTAATCAACCTTGTTTACAATAGATTAATCTAAAAAAAATTTTAATTTAAAATTCATAATAGTAGAATAAATACAGATATGGAAGTGTTGGTTGCGCTAAAAGCAATGTTAAGAGGAGAGATTTTATTATTAGTCCAGAATTAAAAATTAATTTTCACGCAAATTAACTTAGGGTCATTCAAAAAGATACAAATAAGAGATTCAAGTATACTCAGATAGTCTATTAAATGGTATGGAGTCCAGTTAAATAACAATATAGTGTTATACCAGTAAGTCACAGAAACAACTACTGCAAAGCATTCACTGCTACTTTTCCCTTTAAAATTCCAAAGGCAATATTGAGTAACTTATCCGACTCATTAAATAGATGATCGATTATAATAAGGAATCAATCGATTAGTAAATTTTTTATAACCGTCATCATTTGCATACATCCGGTAAAATAAGATTAACGCTTTTATCGATAACTTTTTGAACTGACAACTTTCTTGTAAAAAAATTTAATCACCATTTTAATTTTTTTGTTCTTTTTTCATTAATTTTTGAAGTGATATGGTTTTTTATGATCATTTCATCCATTTATAACCATATTAACTCTTCACGTTAGTAAAAAGTAATATTTAAGTTCAAAAAAGAAATTCTCAATAAAAATCAACCATAAGTAATGAAAATATTCTTTATTTATTTCTATGTTAAAAATAGCAACTTATATTTTTTTTTTTAAATGGACTAAGGAATTTTATTATACATTCTTTTTTAGAGTTGAACAAAAACATTGAACTATGTCTGACTAGATTTTCAATATTTTTATTTTGTCTTGTTGAACAAATTATTATTAAAATAGTTATTTCAGTAGTGCATTAAGTGCAATTTATTTTAGTGCACTTGAATGCATTAAATATCAATTTAGGTAAAACAATTCCTGTAAATTAAAAAAATTAAAAAAACGGTACTTCCAAATCGATGGTTATGCTCTGCTAAGCAATCTTTTATTTTGAACTTCTCGTTTTTTTATGACCGTAATGATATTCATAAATCGCTGCTTTATTTTTTTTATAGTATATAATCTTTCTTCTTAGTAGATGGTCATTTATATTAATCATTTTTTTACCTTTCAAATTTGTGTTTTTCCTTTTCATTTGTTAAACATTTTTAAAGGAATGTAATAAAAATTAGAGGAAATAAAATATAGTTGAATTTTTTTTTTCTTTTTAATGTTCTGCATATTTCAAAAATTATTTTTGTTTCCATATGGCACTTTTGCAAGCAGTATATTTTTCACTGTATACTCTTCTTATATTTTTGTACTAAAAATAATTTTAGTCTTAATTTATTGCTTCAATTCAAGTTAAAATATTTTGCTTGTTTTCAAAATTTATTTTGAAAACATTTATTTATTTATTTTTATTAGTTTACACTTTTTAATTAATTTTAGGTCTTCCAAGAAGATTGTCTAGTTTTAAATTAAATTCTAATTTTAAAAAATCATTTTAAAAATATTTATATTTTACTTGTAAATATAATGAGTATATTAACAAATTAAAATTAAAGCATGCTAGAGCAATTTAATGGAATTCAATATCTTTTTATCAGACATAGACTTATCAGACATTCAATATATTTTTATCAACTAGAAGTTTAAAATAAATTTTCAGAAAATCGACAATTAAAGAAGTTTAAAAACCATTATGCAGCATAAAATCTCGTTTACTTTTTTTGTTGTAAGTATTTTTGAGCAAATTTATAATTTGTAAATGATTTGCTTTTCAGAATTTTTTTTTAAAAACTATATATATTATTCTATTAACTAATCTGTTTTCAATAGTTTTTCCTTTTAACAAATATAGTTAATTACACTCGTTGGATATAAGACTATAATTTTTAGAATTGTAATTTTTAACAAAGAGTGGCTTATCTAAAAAATATAATACATTTTTTAACAGTTGATAAGAAAATATTTAAAACAAAAAAAATTAGATTTAAAATTTAAATTTTTTTTATTCAGATATTTAATATGCGAGGTATTTTAATTCATTAGTGATAAAAATTAAATAAAAGCGAAAGAATTTTTAAAAAGGAATCTTTATGTTATGTTATTAAAGGAATGTTATTACTAACTAGTTATCGAAAATTACAATTTTCTTTTGAATAAAAAATTATAATTATTTCCTATTTTTAACTAGCACCAAATAATAGTCTTTCTTCTGCCAAATTGCAAAATACAGGTCGTTGGGATTTGGCGTCTTTTTAGGGCGTCAAGTGGACAATAAATTCTCAAATGTGGTAACACTGATTTCTTATACAGTTTTGCAATTCACATCACTTACTATTGCAACTCATTACTTGGCGCACTTTGGCGAAAAGATTTTTTGACGTCAAATCCCAACGGTCACTGTTCTGCGATCGTACCCTATCTTCAAAGATAAAATTATAAATAAATATTTAAAATCGTTTTTTATTTATTCGTATTTGCAGCATTGTAATCGCTTTAGAATGTCTATAAGCAAAAGTAAGATTTTGTAATGATAATTTTATTTGAGTAACGATGTCTATCCTTTGACCAAAATAAAAAATTATACTCTACGTTAAAAAAAAACATAGCATATTTTGTAATACGAAAGTCATCTATCTTTGGTACTTTTCATAAAATAAACATATCCACGTCAAAATCTTTCAAATACATATTTTTCAAAAAACCAACCCTTGTCAAAAAACTGCAAACTAAAAACTGTTTGCTGAAAATACTATTAGTATTCAAATTACGTTTTCCCAATTATTATGAAAATTCATTCAAAACCTTTTTTAATAAATAGATAACATTAATTCATCTACTTCTAATAAAAAATACTTTGGGAAATGAACTCAAATTAATACTTCCCACCCACCCAGAAAAGTGCATATAGTAGACAGAAATAAAAATATTGAATTTAACTCCAAAGAGTGATTTTTATACATCCATCAAGTTTGACGTGCATATTTTTTTTCTTCATCAAAATCTTATTCTGTTTCCTGTAGACATTCTGCCATTAGATCCGCTGTCTTACAAAATTCTTTTTTATTTTTTTTAAGAAGAAACGAAAGTCATTGTTATACCATTACTTGATACTTGGATTTCGTTATTTCTTGAAACATTTTTTTTCCGACCATTTTTGGGGTTATTCTTTCAAATTCATCCATTACGCTTGTCTGGGAAATAAAATTTTAAAAATCTTTCTAATGTGTGTGTTGGGAATTTCTTTTTTATGAATCCCTCACCTATGAAAGAAACAGATACTTAATGTTCAGACTTTTTTTCCATCTTTCAAATCAAGTGACTTTGAATAGAAAAATAAATTTATTATTAATCAAAAATTTTCATTTCTGCCCTGTTGAAAAATATTCAGTAATTTCAAATCGATAAACCTATTCGCCCTTTTTTATGGTAAAAGTTTTTATTAATAAAAATAAAAATAAGCCAGCTGTTATAAGTTGCTATTTTAAAAATTATAAAATCTATGTAATCTTTTAATCATAATTTCCAATATTTTACAATAAAAATTATAAACGCTTCTCAAATATTATTGAAATAGTGTCAGTTCTTTTAAAATTTATTCTTTCAATAAAGAAATGTAACTGATATTTATTTAGTATTTTATATATTTAGCCTAACATTTATTTACGAAAATTTATCGTAAGCTAATAAAAAAATTATATTTTACACGATTTACTATATTTGATTTATTTATAACTAAAGTATATGTGATTTGGTATTGTTTTTTTATGAAAAATTAAAAACTTTTAAAAAGGATAAATTAAGAAAAAATTTCGATACAAAATTAAGGTTAGCGATTTTAAATAATTTGCTTTTAATAATATAAATTTTCTAAAAACGATCATCCGTATCAAAAATTCCCAATAGTTTTCTCACCTTCAATCTGTTATCACTTATTTGAAAGAAAATTAATGGTGTTAGTTTTGGAAAAAATTTCTTAACTTACGCTGTAAATTTTTTATCTTATTCTTTTAAAATAATTTAATTAACAGTACACTCAGTTTTTAAGTCTGTTGTCATATGGTGGCATGAAAATCCGATTGAAATGAAAAATAATGTGGTTTTAATTAAAAAAATTGTTAATAATTTTTTGGATATTTGGTGTTTTTGGAACAAAATAATAAATTCGGAGAAAAAAAAGAACTTCTAAGTGTTATAGTTTCTAATTCATGATAAAAAATTCTTATATATATATAAGGTAATCAATCTCGTTAATATTTATATCGATTGGTGGATTGAATTTTTTATAATTCATATTATTTTTTATAATATAGTTTATTTGGTTATCTGATTAAGCTCTTTTAAATCATTTTTATATATTGAATTCAACATTTAGTTTTAATTTTGTAGGAATTTGTAAATTTGAAATACTGTTTATTCTATAAACGTAGGCAATTGGATATTAACTTTGATTTTCAGCCAAAAAATGTTAAAAATAACTTAAATTATATTAACTCTTTCTAAATATTTTCCCTCAATTACATGTAGTATTTTGAATTATTAGTTTGCTGGTTTTTTCAATGGATTTCCTGAATTGAAAAGATGTTCATACCCGTGTAATATCGCAGTCAATATGCTCCATTAAACTAATTCAATTCACCATTAGAGCGAATTACAAGATTAACGACCTGAAAAGTAAAATATGAGAGTTTCGCTAATATCCTCCGCTAATTCATAAGCCCTTAAAATTGCGTTCCTCTTCTGAATTTACTCGAGCAAAATTAATGTCCTCTAATTGAAATGAATGGAAAAAGACGAATATTGACAATAATTAGAATGCGTTTAGAATAAATTGTTTTTTTTCGAAGGATTTGAAAAATAAT
Source organism: Caerostris darwini (assembly GCA_021605075.1). Classification (NCBI taxonomy): domain Eukaryota; kingdom Metazoa; phylum Arthropoda; class Arachnida; order Araneae; family Araneidae; genus Caerostris; species Caerostris darwini. Next base: position 52,439 of record BPLQ01008216.1, read on the forward strand.
GCAAATTTAAGAGATGATAATTTAAAAAATTCAATCCTCTTAGTATTATCTGATTATTTGTGGGATATTAAGATTAATATAAATATCATTTCCAACAACAGAAATTTAAGTTTTTTTAATATTTGAGGGCGATTATTATCAAATTGTTTCTGAACTTCTGGAAAAAAGAAATTCGCAATCTTTTTGATTTTGATTTATTTTTATAAATAAATTAATTGAACTAAATATAATATAATTTATATATAAACACATAAAACTATAGAACACATAAAAATGTTATTTATTCATAAATTGACAATATGCTATTAATTTTATCAATTAGCAAAATGCCTACGTAGAGTAGGTTTGTTGGATTGCAAATTGTAAACGAAAAAAAAATAGTTTTTATTGCTTTCATTTCTAATTATCAAAGCTATATCAAGATTGACGACAAAAATAGCGCACACAACCATTTAATTAGTTTCGTTACGGTAAATGATATTAAAAAAAATGATGAATATTAAAAAAAAAATTAGAATGAGAAAAACAATTTTTTTATATCTATGTAATAGAATATTTGAAACGAATAAAAGAAGATATTTAAAAAAGAACGCGAGCACAAAAAACTTTTAATATCAAGAGATTTTTTTAGTCAGTTATTTATCTTGTCCACTCAAATGTTTACGAATTATTTATTAATTAAAAATAAAAGAATAAAAAACAATGTTAAATAAAAGTTATAAATCACAAAGAACAAAGAGGCTTAAAAATATGTGATGTCATTTGCACCGCATGCAATTCTTTAGCCCGGCGATTTTTGATTTAAATAATTTGATTGTGCAATTAAAGAATAAAAAGTAGATTTTACATTTTATTAAAATAAATAATAATTTTTACTTGGTTTCGGCAATGCGCCAGATAAAATGAATACAGTGGGGGAAAAAATGAAATAATATGTGTTTAAACTTTAAGACGTTTCGACGTTATTTTACAAATTTATTAAAATACTTTCATTGCAAGAATAAGCAAAATAAGACTTATAAATTAAATTAATTAAGTACAAAAGAAATTAATATCTATATTTTGATATTATCATAATATCATTTTGAGTTTCAAATTAAAAATTATTATTTACCAACTTCTTTTGCTATATCAAAACATATTCTCTGGCCATAATAGTATAATGTTCTTATATTTGTCAAAATTCCATTAATAAATTACAAAAGTATGAAAATATTTTAAGTGTTACCGGTGCTGAAAAATATTTTTTATGCCTTATTTAATCGGATAAACATTTTTCCAAATGTGAAAAATGACCAATAAATGTCCAGTAGATCATGCAATAAATAAATATTTTTAGTATTTTTTTTTTTTTATTTCTTTCGCAAATTAAATGGAAATAAAAAAATTCAGAATCAATAAAATAAACTCGTTTAAAAAAAATGGACTAAAATGGCTTCCTTCAGTCTTGCTACTTAAAAGAGAAATTCAATGCAGCTAGTAAATAAGAACTTGTAAAAGTCTTAAATAGGTTTATCCTCAAAATAATTCTACACAGACAGCAATATAAAGTATAATAGTGTAAAAACAATTTCCCTAATCCACATCTGTTAAGATTTTACATGAGTCAAAATATTATGACCAAGAATAGTAAAAGCGATTTTTTTCTGTGTTCAATTAAGATATTAAAAATTCATTAAAACAATTCCAATAAATATCCTCAGTAAGCTAGTGTAGAGGAAGTTCAAATCATTTGCTTAATTGCCACTCTACTTCGGAAACTATCTCTTAACTACCCAAGTCCGCTGTCTATCCATCAGTTTGGGAGAGATCTACTGAAAGCAAGGCAGATGTCGCGATAGTTAGTCTGAAACCAGAAAGCAGTTTAGAAAAGTTTCCATTTTTCTTTGGTGCTGGTAATTAATCACGTGTCAGTCACTTTTGCAAAACGGGTCTTCTGCCCGAGTCACAAGCGTGGGTGATAGAGGTTATTAATTGAACATATTTTAACATCAATATAGATTAATGATTCTTTTGGAAGTTGAACACGGGTTGTGTTGGCTGATTTCTTATTTTAGGAGATCAGAATAAAAAATATTTTAAAAAATCATATTAATTTGATGCTGATAAATAACCCAAATGGTTATATAAGATAGGGCTAAGGGGTATAAAGGCTATATATATATATATATATATATATATATATATATATATATATATATATATATATATATATATATATATATATATATACATTTCTGATGATGCAATGTAATTTTTTTATTTTAAAGAATCGTATTTGTGTTATAAAAAATATAAGAGAGCATTCTCAATCCCGTTTTTCACATTTCGTAATCCCGGAATTGCCATGGATGTTAGTAAAGTTTCGGAATCCACTTTAAACCGTAGGACCCCGTCATATATGATTGTAGAGCGTTGGCGTAAGACTGACAACCGTACCCTGTAAGAAGTCAGTGTCACGGAGTCAAGTCAGTGTCACGGAGTCCTCCATCACAACTGAAGCTTCCCCCCTTTCCCTCCATCCATGAGACCATAGGGGTTCTTGGACTAGGTCTTGATGTTGCTGCCTACCAAGTAGGATAAGAAACAACCACAAGCAACATACTTCATAAAATATATGTAATACAGAAAGTTGATCTGACAGAAACGAGTCATAATCTGATCTAAAATTTTACCTCGAATTGTTAATAAACGTTTCTTTGACCATTCTTGCAATACATAGAGTATCATTTTCCTTGAATGACCTTGAAATGTAACTGCACAACTTTGTGTTATTAAACAAACACTAATTCAATTAACAATTATTGGAATTTATCAATTGTTGATTAGTTAAACATTTATTTGTCTAATTAACAATAATGGTTTGTAACGATCATTGGTTATAGTTTGTTCCGATTTAATTTTTACTATTGCTCAAGAGACTCTTCTTTTTGTTCACGGCATTTAAACACCAAGCTTACCAAATCCAATATGGAAGTTTACTTCTTTATGCAGTAACATCCTATCCAAAATGCAGCATACTAATACACATGGTCTAGCAGCACTTTATAAAAGAAGGCAGTACCAAATAAGTTATATTGAATTTGATGGCCTCCCACTTTCTAGCATTAAAGAAATATTTGAATACATAATCAACATTTGTTTAATCAAATGAAAACCCTGTAAATAGTTTTTAGAAATGATTTATTTTGCAAATAAGAAACAAATGAACAATTTTTTCTAATAATCTTCTTCACACTGAGAACAAGATGTGCAAGGCTTACAAAGAGGTTCATTTTTTTTAGATGAAAACTATTTTATTTGGCCTCCAATCAGGCACCACTCGGAGTACCTCTTCATCCAATCAAAAGTCATTTTAATCCACGGTCAATTGGAAATTTTCTTCCTTTAACGAATTCAACAGCATTAACGCATTCCAAAGTCACAACTCGATGTTTTGTTTTCTGTCACACATGTCAGACTATTTATGAATTTTCTACTCACTGTAGAAAATCATATCGTTAATTTTAATGCTTGATAAGATAGGTTCAAATTTTCATTTTGTAAGAATTTCTTCAGTGGAAGATCATTTTTATACTCCTACTATAAAAATGCTTGTTTCTCTACATCCTTTTGTCACCTTAACTACAACTACTACACCACATCACTGTGCCTAAAGATAAGTTGTCCTTCTGCAGTTTGGGAATGATGTGGATGAGAAGTCTGATTTGTCTCCGTGATGTTCTACGGTCACTTTCACATGAGAAAAAGGTTCTACGGCTGATTCCGAACCACTACAAACATCCATGGTACGAACGTGAATATCCGAAACGTGTGGTACCGAGTGTCAGAGCGTTAACGACTCGGCCTTCAGGCCCCTTGTCACTTTAATCACGAGCTCACGAGCTTGTCACTTTAATCACGAGTCGGTAACTTACTGGACAGTTGAATAAAATTTCTTAATTTTCTGAAACATTTAAGATTTCCATTTTCATTAGCCTTTTTTTCATTACTCTGTACAGCAACTATACCATTATTTAAAGCCAAATAACTGCTTCGTTGACATATCAGTGATATTGAGACAGAAAACTTTAAAACTACTTCGAATTTCTAGCGAGAATTTGTTACAAAACACTGCATTTTAGAATGTTTCAAAAAGTTAATTTAATTTTTTTTTTTTTCATTTTTTCAATGAATGAATTCAATGTAAGAGTGAAAAGAATGGAAGAGAAAAAACAATACCGAATTATTTTTGGCTTTAAAGATTTTCAAACTTCCAAATCACTTTATGGAAGGCAAAATTTATTATATTCAACACTAGTATGAGGAAATTAAAAAAGAAGCAATATTCATTAATCACTAAAAGTTAACAATAAAATTAAACTTTCTTCAGCTTTTTCTTTCATTTTTAAACGTTTGCCATTTTTTATTTCAATCTCTGACTTACGCGAAAGACTATTTATTTGTGGTAATCTTATATTCTTAATTAGGGGGCTGAGTGGCGGAGTGGCTAGCGCTCTGGCGCTCGGTACCACAGGTTTCGGGTTCGAGTCCCGGCGGTGCCATGGATGTTTATAGTGGTTCGGAATCCACTTTAAACCATAGGTCCCGGTCCTAATGGGATCGTAGAGCGTTGCGGGGGCATTGTTACTCCGCGTCCGTATCTTCAAGTTACACGCGCCCCCTGGGTAATGCAAAGTGAGTAACGTCTGTGCAGCGCTTGCCTTAAGACGTCCATGTCTAAGTGTTTGCCAGCTGCATTGGAACAAAAAAAATAATCTTAATAACAAACTAGAAATCTTACAATTGCATATTTCAGCTAAATACAATTTTTAATTTAATCAAAACAATTTTTTTTTTAATTTTATCTTTACGTCATATTTTATGATACTATTAATCTAGGTTACTTAAAATTCCCAATTGAAACAACTTTATTACGACTAATTGTCAAGATTAATCGAATTGCCATAAACACATTAATAACAGTTATCTTAAAAGTTTAAAAGTCTTTATTATTACCTCGTTAAGACTCTTTCATTCTGAACAGCAATAAGAGAGGTGAAACTTCCTCAGACAGAATCCATTATAAAAATTCAAAATTAGATATAATTTCTCAGTTTCTTTATTAAAAATCTTGTAACTGCCTTTTCCGTAAACACATTAACTAAACCTATAGTTCAGCGACATTATTTTTATTAATGATCTTCCTTTGAAGTATAAAAAGAAGTTTTAACAGTTTAGAATCTTTTATGCGTCTGTTCATGTTTGCGTTAAGTAAATTTCTGAGCATATTTTTTTTTCAATAACATGCTAAGCTGATTTTGTGTATGGACTTTAAATAAGGATATTAAATGATTCTTGCACATAAATAAATAACAGTTTAAAACATAAAATTAAAGAAATTTAGACATGTGATGCCTTTAACTATTTTGGCCATGGCCTATAAAATCATTGTTCCTTTAAACAACTTATTCAAGACAATCGTATCCATAAGGTTAGTGAAAAATTAATTGTTTTTAAATAATAATGTTTAAGATTACATAAGTAAGCAAAAGTATTTACGTATATATATATATATATATACATTATACATATATATATATATATATATATATATATATATATATATATACACTGAAGTGACAAAAGTCATGGGATACCTCTTAATATCGTGTCGGCCCTCCTTTCGCCCGGCGAAGTGCAGCAACTCGACGTGGCATGGACTCAACAAGTCGTTGGAAGCCTTCTGCAGGAATATTGAGCCATGCTGTCTCGATAGACGTCCATAATTGTGAAAGCGTTGATGGTGCAGGATTTTGGGCACGAACAGACCTCTCGATGATGTCCCATAAATGCTCGATGGGATTCATGTCGGTGGTGTCTAGGTGGCCAGATCATTCGTTGGAATTGTCCAGAAAGTTCTTCAAACCAATCGCGAACAGTTGTGGCCCGGTGACATGGCGCATTGTCATCCATAAAAATTCCATCGTTGTTTGGGTACATGAAGTCCATGAATGGCTGCAAGTGATCTCCAAGTAGCTGAACATAAGCATTTCCAGTCAATGTTCGGTCCAGTCGCACCAGAGGACCAAGTTCATGCCATGAAAAAACAGCCCACACCATTACGGAGCCACCACCAGCTTGAACAGTGTCTTGCTGACAGTTTGGGTCCATGGCTTTGTGGGGTCTGCGCCACACTCGAACCCTACCTTCAGCTCTTACCTACTGAAATCGTGATTCATCGGACCAGGCCACGGTTTTCCATTCATCTAGGGACCAACCGATATGCTCACGTGCCCACGAGAGTCGCTGCAAGCGATGTCGTTCTGTCAGTAAAGGCACTCGAGTCGGTCTTCTGCTGGAATAGCCCAAGAAAGGCAAATTTCTCCGCACAGTTCTAACAGACAAGTCCCTTGTACGTCCCACATTGATTTCTGCGGTTATTTGACGCAGTGTTGTTGTCTGTTAGAATTTACGACTCTTTGCAGACGTCGCCGGTCTCGGTCGTTAAGTGCAGGCGGTCGACCACTGCGCTGTCCATGGTGGGATGTTATGCCTGAAATTTCATACTCTCGGCACACTCTTGACACAGTGGATCTGGGAATGTTGAATTCCCTAACGATTTCCGAAATGGCATGACCCATGCGCCTAGCTCCAACTAACATTCCGCGTTCAAAGTCTGTTAATTCCCGTCGTGCGGTCATCATCACGTCAAAACCTCTTCACATGAATAACTTGAACAGAAATGAAAGCTCTGCGAAAGCACTGCGCATTTATACCTGTTCTACGCGATGCTACTGCCATCTGAAAATTTGCATATTGCTATCCCATGACTTTTGTCACTTCAGTGTATATATATATGTATATACACAGTCCAGGCAATGTGACCACCAGTCAAAAGCCAGAATTTACACTCTTGTATATTCTGGCTTTAAGTGGAGTGTGGTATTAAGTGGTATTTAAGTGGTATTAAGGGGGATTCTTTATATACACTCCACTGCAATGCGCTGGCACCTGCCTTTTGAGATTGATTATTTCACGTTGACGTTGAAACTAGGTGGTGGTCACATTAATGTGACTGGACTGTGCATATATATATGTATGCATGGATATGAATATACATATATAAATACATGTATAGATGATATATATATATCATCATCATTGGGCTAACAGCCCATGGTGGACCACGACCGTCTTCTCCCTGGCAGATTTCTAGACAGTAAATGTTTTCTTTTTATGGCTTAGTCTTGTCGACCCTATGCCCAACGCTCTACATTCAAATGAGAGTAGGTCCTAAGATTTAAAGTGGATTCACATATATATTCTCCATTTTTTACAATGTCATAGTATTAGACTTAATATCAGAGTGAAATATTTTTTTCTCACAAAGACAACTTATATATATATATATATGTGTGTGTGTGTGTGTGTGTGTGTGTGTGTGTGTGTGTGTCATATTTAGGAAATATTTCATTGAAATCTTAATAAATAATGTTGGCAAAATTATGTAAAATATTTCAATAAATTTTATTAATAGTAGTGAAAAAACTTTATTTTTGCAACGGAAATCCCATTTTGAATTCTTGAAAATCCGTAGTACCTCTCATGTGGTCCCTGAGAATGTTTAGCACAAGTGGTTCTAGGAAAGCAATTAAGCACTGGAAAGCTCCTACTCCCTTTTGTTCAGTAAACTTGTTTCCAAATGTTGTTCAAGTAAACGATATTTAATAAACACCTTCATTTGGAATATAAATGCATTTGGAAATTTTAAAATGTATTGTTGATGTTTTAATAATTAGTGGATAATTTGGCATCAGCTACCTTATTTTAACTTTAACTTTATTTATTTTAATTATGATTTAATTAATTAATTATTTTTTATTTTAATATAATTTTCGCCTTGTTTCTTTTTTCTTTGTGTTCCATTATCATATTTATTAAATTCATTATTTACTCATTTGTTTTTGTATTTGTACACTTAAATTTTCCAATTTGGAGGCAAAAATATAAAAATTTATTTTTGCTTTAATTTTTAATAAATAGTTCGAATGAGCTAATAGAAAAAAGCAAAGTCGATTTGCTTTAAATATTTTATAACCATGTGATTTAAAAAAATTGAAATCTATTATGTGCTGATAATATAACTACATATATAAAAGAAATGTGAATGTAAGGATTTTTTTTAATTTCTTTCATTGTTGTTTTGCGTTTGCAGAAAAAAAGCACATAGTTGATTAAGCTGAAATACTTTTTTACCTCAAATTATCAAGCAAAAAGAAAATCATCTAATTATATTTGGCAAAAACATTTCATTATTTGAATCTTTTCTTTTTTTTGTTAAAACAAAATTTTATTTTCTACTTCGTGAATGCGTGCTGTGATGTAATTTAATTTATTTTCTAGTGATGTTTTTAAATAAATTTATTTTCCGTGATTATAACTCATTCACTATGGAAAGAAATCAGCAATTGAAGAATTAAGGAAGTTCTCTTCAATCAAATTATAGTTCGCAACTGTTTTAAAATTATAACCTTCATTGAGATTTTTTTTTTATTTTTTATAAAATGCTAACATGAATGGGAAAAACATATAACGTGTGCTTTTCATATTATTGCTCATAAAATCATAATCTAGATTGCATCTTCATAATGGTGGACATCATTTCAATAGGTCATTGTCTACTTGAAATGTGTGTAATAAGTAATACCTTTTAGGGGGCAAACAAAAATTGCCTATATTTGTGTGTTCCCCCTGCCAAATATTCTAATTAATAATTTGATTCAATATTAATTCGTTTTTCATTTATTTTGAGCTTTAATTATATAATATTTTCAAAAATTAATTAAATAATTAACTAAGTCCCTGGCACTGCAGTCAATGATGTGCGAAGGCCGTCTGATTTCTGGCAGATTTCGATACAGGAGATGGTTTCTTTTTACAGGGTAGGATTGTCAGCCCAAAGCTCTACAGTCATATTGGATCGGGACCTACGGTTTAAAGTCGATTCCGATCCATTACAAATTGGTTTAAATAAATCTCAATATTTTTATCAAGACATATATTTAAAACCGCATATGTTTATAAGTTGTTTGAATTTATTATACCGTTGTAGTTTTCGAATGATAAGTGCTATGAACTGAATGTATTCACCTGTAATATAGAATGGTTTAGCATATTTAACGTTACCCACATTGCATCAAGGGAGATAGTATCCTACTCTGATGTGGGGCCTGAATTGGCAGAGTGACTAGCGCCCTGGCTCTCGGTAACACAGGTTTCGGGTTCGAGTTCCGGCGGTGCCATGTATATTTGTAGTGGTTCAGAATCCACTTTAAACTATAGGTCCCGGTCTGTCTAGCCTAAAATGTGCACAAGATGACCGTAGAGCGACAAACCAAACCTACGCTCATGTATCAATATAGCAATTCCAAATGAGGCGAAAAAGAGTAGCATCTGAGAGTTTGACACCCGATTATTCACAAATTTATACTGGGTTATCGGTTGATCACTAAATTCGTTTCAGCTAATTAAACCTGAAAGGCAGAAGAAAAAACAATCAATTCGTTACTACAGAAGAGAATTACAGCATCGATATTTTGCATTTCTTTGGTCGATATCATCAATTCTGAAACTTATTATTTGGCAGAGTTTTTATTCGATCAATGACCTCTTTCGTTTGATGTAGTATTTGCGAGAAAAAATGTAGTTTATTATTTATAACAAGCGTAATTACTTTCTACAATGGAAGAAAAACAACATCTAACATTTATAACATCGAAAACTTTCCTTTATGGATATGAATAATTGAATACAGGGACGTTTAGTTTCGTGTTCCATGTTACAGGTGTAGCATAAGAAGTGAAACCCAACAACACTCACATTGCTACTTTCCCCAATTCTTTGTTATTGTTTCTAGAATTGTAAAAAAAATTCGAACAGTATTTCTAGACAAAAAAAATTAGAAGAAATTAGAAACTGATTAGAAAAAGTTGGAGAATAAAGTAATGACTGAAAAACTAGAGTAACGAACAAACTACAAATGTATTAAGTAGTTAAAGAGACATCTGCCAAGTTTCTAATGAAGAGTTTAATAACCTATATTGACACGTTTCTCCTGTTAATACAAAAAAAATTTCGTACTGAAATTAAATCTTAATTTTAATTTTTTTTTCTGTAAGTCAAGCTTTTTTTTTTTTTTTTTTTTGGAATAAAAAATAATTTACTACTTCTATACCTTCTAGGGATGGTTTATACGAACTAATATTAATAATAATATATTAATAGTTTTATATATGCATATATATTATATATATATATATATATATATATATATATATATATATATATCCAGATACTACTGCAAAATAAAAAAAAATACATTTTATTTGAGATTATTCTAATTTATTGTGAACTATTGAGATTAATACTTTTTTTCAATAACTGAGTACCCTAGATAATGTATCAACCCAACTCAAGATATTTGTTATCGGTATTTTTCTTACTTATCATATTTCATGGGATTGTACCATATTTGCATTATGTATTTTATAGAAAAATACATCAATTTTTTTCATATTGATGAGACTAATAAGAAGCACATGAAAATTTATGCATAAGGCTATTTCTATGGCTTTGTTATACAAAATGATTGTGTTTCTGAAAAATTCCTTGTCCATTTACTTTCAGGTTTTTTTTCTGCATTTTTTGTTCTATACAATATTCTATTGATTAAATCTCCTCCCATTGTTGGATCTTGTGTCCTTATCGATTTTATAATAATGTCTGATAATATGTGTTCACAAATATCTGCATTTCCAAAGAGGTATTTTCATTGTAATGCATTATCTAACAACAATCACACTGTTTCTTTAATAAGAACCATTTTAAAATGGACCATCTCTTTAGACAATCCCATATAGCCCGTAATAAATTCTAGAAACAATATTTTTGTCTCTGATTAATGTCTGGTTTCCAACAGTGTCGTCTTTTTCAATTCCCTCTATTAGCTCACACTCTCCCTATATATATCTTGTTCAAATTTTCAATCGTTCATAAAACAATTTTTATTTATCCACTCAAGTTCAAATACATTTTTTTTAAAATTGTAGTGGATGACACGTGATGTTAATACAATTTTTTCAAATATTAATTCATTAATTAAAATTTAATTAATTTTAGTATTTTTTTGCATTTAAGTTGCCTGTATCTAATAATAGATGGCGCCAGATGTAAAACCAAAAATTTAACTTTATTTGTAAAGGATTTTTCTGCACTACAGTGAAAAAAAAGTAGGAATTGACTTTAAAGATTTTTTTTTTTTTTTATATTACTTGTTTGTATTAAAGTTAGAAACACAGTTAGTAACTTCGTCTCTAAATTTTCATGTTGTAGACTAAAGTTGTTTATCTCCTAATTAGCGATATATATATGAAAATCTTGAATAAAATATTTTTATAGTATTTGATTGTTTATTTTTTATTAAATAAGAAAATAACTATGATAAAGAGGGTCGCGATACGTGCAGCACTGAGTATAAAAAAAGTGTTTTAGTCTTTGGTTAGCTTTTGGTAATAACCAAGTACAACAGAAACAGTCAAATGGTTAATATTTACAGATTCACTAATATTTATGCCTATATATTTGCTATTAAATGTATATTTATGCTGATTAAAATTGTGGTTATAGAAGGCAATAACATTCGCAATCTGGCATACTGGGTACAATTTGTAGTTGTGTAGCGAAGACATCTAGATATTATTTCCTGTACATAAATTTTTATGTGCGTCCTATCAAGCCCCATAAAAAAAATTACCCCAAAACAGGAGGCCCGCCGTCATATTACAGTGAAACCCATGGTCTTCTCGATCCTGCGCATCCTTATATTAAATTTATGAAATATCCCACATTTAATTCTTCATTTATTTTTTATTATAATGCATCATTTATTTTTCATTACATTTTACGGATAATTTTTTTGTTCTAATGCAGCTGGCAAATACTTAGATAGCTGTGTTGGCGCTTACTTAATACTTAGCGCTGCACTCACTACTCACTTTGCATTACCCACGGAGCGCATGTAACTTGAAGATAAGCCACGGACGCGGAGTGACAATGCCTCCGCAACGCTCTACGATCCTATTAGACCGGGACCTGCGGTTTAAAGTGAGTTCCGAACCACGACAAACATCACGCCACCGCCGGAACTAGAACCCGAAACCTGTGATACCGAACGCCAGTATTTGGTGGGAAGACCATTTGTTTACTAGAGAATTTTTTTTTCTTTTAAACTTCATGAGCGTTTATCACTATACTTACTGTAATACATCAAAAGCCTGTTATTTTTGGTAACAATGTTTTTCAAAGGTTATAACATGAAAATGAATTTTCCGAACGTTGCAAATATAAAAGAATATTAATAATTTATCGCGACTAACTTCTGAAAGAGTAGAAAAGTGATTTAACGTTAATAATTTTTGAATATGAAAAAAATTAATTTTATCTGGATCTCTCTGTATTAAAAATGTAGTACGTGTTTTGCAGTATAAGCAATAGGTTAAACGATACACTAGAAGTTAATCATCATTCGGTAGTGTTTTTCATGTTATGTTACACAAAACAGCTGAAATTTATTTGAAATTTTAATTTCATCAAATTTGTTAACAAAGGACTCCATTTTTTGAGATAATTCCACACACAAAATCATCCATAGAAGAAATTAATCTCCATTATATGACAATGGTCGTCAAATACCCAGATGTATAAACTGCCGATTGCCTTCGACTTCGCCATAATATACTATTCATCCTAAGTAGTGGTAAAGCTTTATCGCAGGAATAACAAATCAGATTCTTCAGTTTTACATAAATTTTGATCAGAGAAAATATGGAAAGCGGAAATGGTTCGCAAGTGTGTACAGGGATACTGCAAACGATGCTGAAAACGATTTAAAAAACCGGCAAATTAAAAAAAGCATCCATCAAGAAAATGCCCAATGTCAACCCTTTTTGTTTTAGATTGTCAACCACTTTTTTATCAGATTTAATAGTTCCTAATTTTTTTTTACTAAAATCAGAGAAATGAATTATTAGAATTCTTAATTTAAATTCCTATATTCTTCTATTTATATTTTAAAATGGAAATTCAAATTTAGTCTTTCGTATTTCACATTAGAATCCTAAAATATATAGTCAGAAATTTTGAGATCACCATGCTATAATTGGCTATATTTATCATTATATAAGGATATGTTTAACCTTTATTAATTCAAAAATATATAATGGATAGTACATGTAAGCCCCCATTAGCAAGGAACCAAATAACATGCAGATCCTCACAGCTCTTTTGATACTAAAGAACATCGTCTCAAATGTCTGTAAAATAGCATGAGGCGTCGATAAAATAGCTGTTGTCAAACATACGATATCACAAGTAAATCGTGTTTGTCTTAAAATAATAAAAAGTAGCCCAAAGGCCAGAATTGGAAAGAGTAACTGATTAGGTCCAAAATTAAAAATTAAATTTAACGCTAGTTAATTCGTAGCCATCGAAGAAACAAATATATTAAACGGTATGGAGTCCCATCAAATAATAGTAGTGATATATAATATGAAACAGCCAAAGGAACATCTACAGCAAATTATTCATTGCTGCATTTAAATTTATGAAATTCATAGGCAACAACCTCTAAGTAACTTACCCAACTCATTGAATAGAGGATCGATTATAATAAAGAACCAATCGATTAGTCAGTTTCTTATAACTACAATCATTTGCATACATCCACAAAATACAATTTGATTAACGCTTTTATCGATAACTTTTTGAACTGACACCTTTTTTGTTGTAAAAAAAAATCTACATCCTCACAATGCTTTTAATCACCATCTCAAATTTTTTGTTCTTTTTTCATTAATTTTTGAAGTGATATGGATTTTATGCTCATTTTATCCATTTATAATCACATCAACTCCCCACGTTAGTAAAAAGTAATATTTAAGTTAAAATAAAAAATTCGCAATAAAAACCAACTATAAGTAATGAAAACATTTTTTTATTTCTATGATAAAAATAGAACTTACATTTTTACAAAATGACTGAGTATTTTTATAATACATTCTTTTTTCTGGATGGATAAAAACATTGTACTATATCTGGCTAGATTTTCAATATTTTTATTTTCTAATATATCTTGTAGAACAGATTATTATTAAAATAGTTATTTCAGTAGTGCATTAAGTGTAATTTCTTTTATTGCACTTGAATGCATTAAATATTAATTTAGGTAAAGTCCTTTCTGTAAATTAAGTTAATTTAAAAAAACGGTACCTAAAAATCGATGTTTAATATGAAAAATAGGGTTACGCTCTGCTAAGCAATCTTTTATTTTTAACTTCTCGTTTTTTATGACCGCAAAGATATTCATAACGATTTGATTTATTTTTTAATGGTATATAATATTTCTTGTAATAGATGACCATTTATATTAATGACTTTTTTATCTTTCAAATTTGTGCTTGCCTTTTAATCTTTTTAACATTTGTAAAGAATTTTAATAAAAATTATAGAGAAAAATTTTTTTTTTAAATTATTTTCAAGTGTTCTGCATATTTCAAAATATATTGTTTTGTTTGCATATAGAATTTTTGCCTGCAGTGTATTTTTCTACTAATAAATAATTATTTTTACTGTATAATATTTTTTCTATTTTTATACTAAAAATAAACCCTAGTCTTAATTTATTGCTTCAATTCAAGTTAAAATATTCTGATTAGTTTTCAAAATTAAATTTTATTCCAATTTTTATTTATTTATTTTTATTATTTTCCACTTTTTAATTAATTTTAGGTCTTCCAAGAAGATTGTCTAGCTTTAAATTAAATTCTAATTAAAAAAAATTATTTTAAAATATATTTATATTATGCTTGTAAATATTATGACTACATTCAGAAATACAAATAAAGCATACTGGTACATGCAATTTAATGGAATTCAATATCTTTTTATCAGACATTCAATATTTTTTATCAACTAAGAGATTAAAATAAATTTTCAGAAAATCGACAATAAAGAAGTTTAAATAACATCATGAAGCATTAAATCTCATTTACATTTTTTGTTGTTGTTGTTGTAAATATTTTTGAGCAAACTTATAATTTGTAAATGATTTGCTATTCAGAATTTTTTTTTAAACTTTATATATTATTCTATTAACTAATCTGTTTTCAATAGTTTTTCCTTTTAACAAATATAGTTAATTAAACTGGTTGAATATAAGAATATAATTTTTAGAATTGTAATTTTTAACAGAAAGTGACTTATCTAAAAAATATAATACATTTTTTTAACAGTTGATACGAAAATATTTAAAACAAAAAAAATTAGATTTAAAATTATAATTTTTTTATTCAGATATTTAACATGCGAGGTATTTTAATTCATTAGTGATAAAATTTATAACTAAACGCGAAAGAATTTTTAAAAAAGAATCTTTAAGGTGTTATTACTAACTTGTTATCGGAAATTTCATTTTTCTATTGAATAAAAAATTGTAATTATTTCATATTTTTAACAAGCACCAAATAATAATATATCTTCTGCCAAATCGCAAAATAGATGTCGTTGGGATTTGGCGTCCCAATTTGGCGTTGGGAAATCGTCAAATGTGATAACACTGACTTCTTATATAGTTTTGCAACTCACATCACTTACAAATGCAACTCATTACTTGGTGCACTTTGGCGAAAAGAGTTTTTGACGTCAAATCCGAACGGTCACTGTTCCGCGATCATACTATATCTTCAAAGAAAAAATTATCAAAAAATATTTTTAAATCGTTTTTTATTTATTTGTGTTTGCAGCATTGTAATCTCTTTAGAATGTCTATAAGTAAAAGTAAGATGCTGCAATGATAATTCTATTTGATTAACAACGTCTATCCATTCACCAATCTAAAAGAAAATTATGTTAAGAAAACATAGCTTATTTTGTAATTACGAAATCTTTGGTACTTTTCATAAAATAAGCATATCCACGTCAAAATCTTTCAAATGCATATTTTTCAAAAAACCAATCCTTGACAAAAACTGCAATCTAAAAATTGTTTGCTTAAAATACTATTAGTATTCAAATTAAGTTTTCACAATTATTATAAAAATTCATTCAAAACATTTTTTCTAAATAGCATTTTTAATTCCTCTACTTTTAATAAAAATACTTTGGAAAATCTACTCTTAATAAATACTTCCCTCCCACCCAGAAAAGCACATATAGTAGACAGAAATAAAAATACTGAATTTCACAACAAAGAGTGATTTTGATACATCCATCAAGTTTGACGTCCATATTTTTTTTTTTTGTCTTTATCAAAATCATATTCGTTTGCCTGTAGGTAATCTGCTATTAGACCCGCTGTCTTACAAAACTCTTTTTTTTAAGAAGAAATGAGAGTTATTGTTATACCATTACTTGATACTTCGATTTCGGTATTTCTTTAAAGAATTTTTTTTCCTACCATTTCTGGGGTTATTCTTTCAAATCCATCCAATACGGTTGTCTGGGAAATAAAATTTTAAAAATCTTTCTAATGTGTGTGTTGGAAATTTTTTTGTTATGAATCCCTAACCCCTATGAAAGAAACTGATACTTAATGTTCAGAAATTTTTTTTTCGTCTTTCAAATCAAGTGACTTTGAATAGAAAAATAAATTTAATATTAATGAAAGTTTTCATTTCTCACCAATTGAAAAATATTCAGTAATTTGAAATCGATAAATCTACTCGTCAATTTTTTTGTAAAACTTTTTATTAAGAAAAATAAAAATAAGTAAGCTGTTGTAAATCTGCTATTTTTAAAAGAATAAAGTCTATATAATCTTTTAATCATAATATTCAATATTTTAATTCATTTGTGATGAAATTTATAAATAAAAGCGAAACATTTTTGTAAAATAGTCTTTAGTTTGTTATTATTAACTTGTTAATGAATGTTTCAATTTTCTTTTGAATAAAAAATTATAATTATTTAATATTTTTATTAATCACTAAATAATAACATATCTTCGTCCAAATCGCAAATTAGTGGCCGTTGGGATTTGGTGACTTTTTATGGTATCAACTTGACGATAAGTCGCTAAATGTCGCTAAATGCCACATGGACTCCTTGCATTATTTGCAATTCACAACATTTATAATTCCAACCTGTTAAATGGCTCACTTTCGAGAAAAGAATTTTTGACGCCAAATTGCAACGGCTCCTATTCTACAATTTTACTGTATCTTCAAAAGAAAAATAATAAATAAATATTTAAAATCGTTTTCTATTTATTTGTATTTTCAGCATTGTAATCCTTTTAGAATGTCTATAAGCAAAAGTAAGATGTTGGAATGAAATTTTTATGTGATTAATGATGTCTATCAACTGGCCAAACAAAAAAAAGGAAAACTCTGTGTTAAAAAAACATAGCATCTTTGGTACTTTTCATAAAATAAACAGATCCACGTCAAAATCTTTCAAACGCTTATTTTTCAAAAAACCAACACTTGTCAAAAATTGCAACCTAAGAACTTGTTTGGTGAAAATACAATTAGTATTCAAATTACGTTTTCACAATTATTATACAAATTCATTCAAAACTTTTTTTTTCTAAATAACATTTTAAATTCCTCTACTCTTAAAGAAAATAGTTTGGGAAATGTATTCTAATAAATACTTACTACCCACCCAAAAAAGGAAACACATAGAATAGAAATAAAAATATTGAATTTCACTCCAAAGAGTGATTTTTATACATCCATCAAGTTTGACGTGCTTATTTTTTTTTGTCTTTATCAAAATCTTATTCGTTTGCCTGTAGGCAATCTGCTATTAGACCCGCTGTCTTACAAAACTCTTTTTTTTAAGAAGAAATGAGAGTTATTGTTATACCTTTACTTGATACTTCGATTTCGGTATTTCTTTAAAGAATTTTTTTTTCCTACCATTTCTGGGGTTATTCTTTCAAATCCATCCATTACGGTTGTCTGGGAAATAAAATTTTAAAAATCTTTCTAACGTGTGTGTTGGGAATTCTTTTTTATGAATCCCTAACCTGTGAAAGAAACTGATACTTAATGTTCAAACTTTATTTTCTTCTTCTTTCAAATCAAGTGACTTTGAATCGAAAAATAAATTTAATATTAATCAAAGTTTTTTTTTCTTTTTCTCCAGTTGAAAAATATTCAGTAATTTGAAATCGATAAATCTATTCGCGATTTTTTTTACGGTTAAACTTTTTATTAAGAAAAATAAAATTAACTAAGCTGTTGTAAGTGTGATTTTTTTTTAAAGTATAAAAATCTGTATAATCTTTTATTCATAATATCCAATATTTTAATGCATTAGTCATGGAATTTATAAATAAAAGCAAAAGATATTTTAAAGAACCTTAATATGTTATTACTAACTTGTTATAGAATGATTCCACTTTCTTTTGATTAAAAAATTATAATTATTCCATATTTTTATTAAGCAACAAAGAATAATATATCTTCTAACAATCGCAAAATTGGGGCCGTTGGGATTTAGCGATGTTTTTTATGGCGCCAACTGGCCGATAATTCACCAAGTGGGGTAACACGGATTTCTTATATTGTTTGCAATTCACAACACTTACAATTGCAACCTGCCAACAATTTTTTAGAATTTTTTAAAGCCAAATCCCAACGTCCCCTATTCTTTTATTTTACCGTATCTGCAAAGATAAAATAATGAATAAATATTTAAAATCGTCATTTTTTTTCAATTTTCGACATTGTAGTCACTTTTGATATTTCTATAAGCAAAAGCAAGATGCTGCAATGTTAATTTTTTTGATTAACGATATCTATCCATTGGCCTATATAAAAAAAAAATACTATGTTAAAAAAACATAGCATATTTTGTATTACGAAAGTCATCTATTTTTGGTACTTTTCGTAAAATAAACATATCCACGTCAAAATCTTTCAGATGCATATTTTTCAAGAAACCAACCTTTGTCAAAAACTGTAACCTAAAAACTGTTCGGCGAAAATACTATTAGTATTCGAATTGCGTTTTCCCTATTATTATGAAAATTCATTCAAAACATTTTTTCCTAAATAACATTTTTAATTCCTCTACTTCAAAATAGAATAATTTGGGAAATGTACTCTAATAAATACTCCCCAGCCACCCAGAAAAGCATATATAGATATAAATAAAAATACTGAATTTCACTCCAAAGAGTGATTTTTAGACAAGTTTGACGTGCATATTTTTTTTTTTTCTTTATCATAATCTTATTCGGTTCCCTGTAGACATTCTGCCATTAGATCCGCTGTCTTACAAAATCCTTTTTTTTAAGAAGAAATGAAAGTCATTGTTATGCCATTACTTGATACTTCGATTTCGTTATTTCTTGAAAGATTTTTTTTCAACCATTTCTGGGGTTATTCTTTCAAATCCATCCATTACGGTTGTCTGGGAAATAAAATTTTAAAAATCTTTCTAATGTGTGTGTTGGGACATTTTTTTTTTATGAATCTCTAGCCTATGAAATAAACTGATGCTTAATGTTCAAAAATTTTTTTTTTCTTCTTTCAAATCAAGTGATTTTGAATAGAAAAATAAATTTAATATTAATCAAAGTTTTTCATTTCACCCCAGTTGAAAAATTTTCAGTAATTTGAAATCGATACATCTAATCGCCATTTTTTTATGGTTAAAACTTTTTATTAAGAAAAAAAATAAGTAAGCTGTTGTATGTGTGCTATTTTTAAAAGAATAAAAATCTATATAATCTTTTAATCATAATATTTTATATTTTATATTAAAAATTATAAATGTCTTTCAAGCATTACTGAAATACCGTCAGCTCTTTTAAAATTTATTCTTTCAGTAAAAAAGGAACATATGTTTATTTAGTATTTTTTTTTTTTTTAGCTCACCATTTATTTACAAAAATTTTATCAGAAACTGATAAAAATAAACATTACAGGAGCTACTATAATTGATTTACTTATATATATATATATATAATAAAAATATTGAATTTCGCTCCAAAGAATAATTTTTAGACATCAATATATATATATATATATATTGATTTGGTATTTTGATATATATGTTATATTTATTTATCAGAAAAGAAGTTTTTATTCAAAAATTGTTTTTAATTTTGTAATTATTTGTAAATTTAAGACATTATCAATTTTATAAACGTGTGCGATTGGATATTAACTTAGATTCTCAAACAGCACTTATGTAAAAAATAGCTTCATATATATTAACTTTCTAAATATTTTCCCTGCATTCCCCGAAGTATTTTTAAATATTAGTTAGCCCCTTTTTTTGTAAAGGATTCATTGAAATGAAAACATGTTCATACCTGTGTAATATTGCAGTAAGTACGCTCCATTAAACTAATTCAATTCACCATCAGATCGAATTACAAGATTAACGATCAGAAAAGTAAAATATGAGCGTTTCACTCATATCCTCCGTTAATTCATAAGCTCTCAAAATTGCGTTTCTCTTCTAAATTTACTCAAGCAAAATCAATGCCCTCTAATTGAGATGAATGGAAAAAGACGAATACTGACAATAATTAGAATGCAGTTAGAATAAATTGTTTTGTTTTTTCAAATAAGGAATTTAAAAACATTCAAATTTAAGAGATTATAATTTTAAAAAATCAAACCTGTGACATATTAGTTGATTATATGTGGGTTCTTAGCATTAATAAAAATAGAATTCCCAACAACAGAGATTTAATAGTTTTTTTTAATAATTATGGACTATTATTATCAAATCGGAAAAAGTGAATTCGCAATCTTTTTTTAATTTTTACCCTTTTGTTATTTTAATTTATTTTTATAAATAAAGGAATAGATGTAAGAATAATGTAATTTATGTAGAAGTACATAAAACTGTAGACCACATAAAAATTTTATTTATTTTAAACTGACAATTTGAACTTTTTTTTTGTCGTACACAATATGTTTTTTTGTGTATTTCATTCAATAAACAAATATTTTATGGTATTTTTTTTATTCCGTTTGCAAATTAAAGGGAAGTAAATACTTTCAGAATCCATAAAATAAATTTGTTTGAAAAAAGAACGCACTTAAAAAGCTTCGTAACAATGTTGCCACTTAAAAGAGAAATTCAATGTAGCTAGTAATTAAACACTTGTAAAAGTCTTAAATTATTTTATCCTTAAAACAAATTCAGATAGACGGCGATAAAAATAATAATAATGTAAAAACTATTTCCCTAATCCACATCTGTTAAGATTTTACATGGTTCAAAATAATATGACCAAGAATCGTAAAAGCGATTTTTTCTGTCTTCAATTAAGACATTAAAAATTTATTAAAACAATTCCAATAAATATCCTCATCAAGCTGTAGTGGACTAAGTTCAAACCATTTGCTTAATGGCCATTCTATTTCGGAAACTATCTCTTAACTACCCAAGTCCGCTGTCTATTCATCAGTTTGGAAAAGATCTACTGACAGCAAGACAGCCAGTCGCAGACGTCGCGATAGTTAGCCAGTGCGCAGTTTAGAAAAGTTTCCACTTTTCTTTGGTGTTGGTAATTAATCACTTGTCAGTCACTTTTACAAAATGGGTCTTCTGCCCGAGTAACAAGCGTGGGTGATGGAGGTTATTAATTGAACATATTTTAATATCAATATAGATTAATGATTCTTCTGGAAGTTGAACATCGGCTGATTTATTATGTTAGAAGAAATATATATAAAAATATATTAAAACTTATATTAATTTGGTGTTGATAAATAACGCAAAAAATTATATATATATACATTTCTGACAATGCAATGTAAATTTTTTATTAGAATGAATTGTATTTGTATTACAAAAAATATTCCAGAGACAGTCTTTAAACATTGTTAGAATGTTTTTGCACTTCGTATTCCCGGAGTTGTCATAGAAGTTTGTAGAGTTTCGGAAGCCACTTTGAGCCGTAGGTCCCTGTCTAATAGGATTGAAGAGCGTTGGTCTTAGGGATGACAACCCTACCCCATAAAAATTCGCCGCCTCACAGCCAAGTCAGACTTCTACCTACGGGTGCCCAACACAACAGAAATGCCCCCTCTTCCCTCCTTCCATGAGGCCACATGGGTTTCTGGACTTGGTCTAGATGTTGTTGTCTACCAAGTGAGATAGGAAACAACAACAAAGAACCCATTTGGTAAAATATATGTAAAACAGATACAAATTTCTAAGACTGATCCAAAATGTTCCATCGAATTGTTAATAACCTGTCTTTGACCCTTTCTGCAATATGCAGACTATCATTTTCCTTGAACGACCTTGAAATGTAATTAACTTTCTGTTGTTAAACAATAATTCAATTAACATTTTTTGGAGGTTTACAATTGTTGATTAGGTAAACAGATATTTGCTTAACTGACAATTAGGGCTTGTAAAGATAATTGGTAATAGTTTGTTCCGATTCAAACTTTTTAGTTTTGCAATTGCTCAAGAGAAACTTCTCTTCGTTCGCGACATTTAAACATCAAATTTACCAGATCCAATATGTGCGTTAGCTTCTTTGTGTGACATTATCCTACCCAATATGCAACATACCACTACACATGCTCTGGCAGCATTTTATAAAAGAAATCAGTGCCAAACAAATTATTTTGAACTTGGCAACCTCCCACTTGCCAGCATAGAAGAAATATTTGATTACACAGTCAAATGAATGTTCAGTCAAATGAAAGCTTTGTAAATAGTTTTTAGAAATTATTTATTTAGCAAATGAGAAAACACATGGGCATTTTTTTCTAATAATCTCCTTCACACTGAATACAAATTCTGCAAGCCTTACAAAGGGACTCAATTGTTCTGGATTGATTGTTTCGTTGGTTGTTGTTTTATGGCACAACGGCGAGATTTAGCCGTACTGTGCCAAACAGAGGTTCAATTGTTCTGGAGGAAAAAATTATTATATTGGACCACCAATCAAGCACAAGTTCTTCATCCAATCGGATCCACAGTTACTTAGAGATTTTCTTTGTTTAAGTATTCAACAGCATTAATGCATTTTAACGTCATAACTCGATGTTTTGTTTTCTGTCAAACAAGTCGCACTATTTCTGAATTTTCAACTCACTGCAATTTCATTCTACCATTAATTTTAATTTTTGATGAGTTTCGGATTTCAACTTTTTTTAGCATTTCTACAATGGAAGATCAATTTTATACTGTCACTATGAAAATGCATGCTTTTCTACATATGTTTGCCCCCTTCTCGGCATTCCTTATGCTACAAACAATAATGTTTGCAACTTACTCAACAATGGAGTAAAATTTCGTAATTTTCTGAAATAATTTAGATTTTAATTTTTATGAGCCTTCTTTTTACTACTCTGTAACAGTTACTATACCATGACATAGAAACACAGAATAGCTTCAATTGCATATTAATGACATTGTCACATAAAATGAATACTTTAAATCTAGTTCAACTTTTTAACAAGAATCCATTTTAGAAAGTTTCAAAACTAATTTTACTTTTTTCTTTCTTTTAATGAATAAATTCAATGTAAGGGTGAAAAGAATTGAAGTAAAAAAAAACTATACTGAATTATTTTTGGCTGTAAAGATTTTCGAGCTGTCAAATCATTTTATGGCTGCAAAATTTGTTATTTTTAACACAAGTTTGAGGAAGTTAAATAAAGATGCAAAACTCATTTATCACATAAGAAATTTACAATAAAATTTAATTTTGTTCAGCCTTTTCTTCTAGTTTTTAAACGTTTACCATTTTTTATTTTAGCGTCTGACTTACGTCAAAGTCTATTTATTTCTGATCCTCTTACAATCTCAATTCCAAACTAATATTCTTACATTATTGCATATTTCATCTAAATACAATTTTCAGTTTAATCGAAACCACTTTTTTTAATTGTATGTCATGCATGATAATATTAATCTAAATTACGTAAAATTCCCAACTGAAATTACTTCATTACGACTAACTATCAAGAATTATCGAATTGCTATAAACGCATTAACAACATTAACACATTAATAACAGTTAAGTCTTTAAAATTACTTCATTAAGACTCTTTCCATATCAACAATAGAAGTAGTGAAAATTTCTTAGAGAGAATCCATTATAAAAATTCAGAAATTATATATATTTATTAAAAATCTTATAACTGCCTTTTCCGAAAACCCATTAACTAAACCTATACTTCAGCGACATTATTGTTATTAATTATCTTCCTTTGAAGTATAAAATGAAATTTCAACAGTTTAGTAGCTTTTATGGAGTCTTTTCATATTTGTATTACGTAAATTTCTAAGCAAGTAATGTATGTTTTTCAATAATATGTTAAGAAAGCTGATTTCGTGTGTGTGTCTTTAAATAAGGATATCAAATGTATCTTGCACATTGCAATTTAAAACATAAAATTACAGGAATTTATACATATGATATAAAATAATTGTAATTATTTATTCAAGAAAATTTCATCTATGAAACTAGTCAATAGTAGTTTCATTTTAAATAATTTTGTTGTATATGTAATTAAATAAGAATAGTTTAAAATTTTCAAAACAAATAAAAGCTTCCACTGCTTATTAGAAGTTATGCAACTATATAATTAATGTTATACATAAACGAAAGTATTCATGTATAAGTAAAAAAAAAGATTATAATAACGTGAATCATGTTTAATAGAAAAGAATATATATATATATATATATATATATATATTCTTTTCTATGAAACATGATGCACGTTATAATCTTTTTTTTTATTTATACATAAATACTTTATATATATATGTATATATATGCCACAGACAGGATTCGAAGCTGAAGCCTGTGGTACCAAAGACCAGAGGCATAATAGGGAAGAAATGCTTTTTTTAATAGCAAAACAATTGTTCTAATTAAAATTATATATATATATATATATTATTTCTCACAAAGACAACTTATATATAAGGATAAGAAATATTTGACGCAGATATTAAGTCGAATACTATGACATTGTACAAAACGGAGAATTTTGATATTTAAGAAGTATTTCATTGAAATGTTTATAAATAAAGTTGAAAAATTATGTAATATATTTTTAAAAGTTATATTATTAGTAGGTAAAAAGAAATATTTTTGCAAATTAGCGATGTTTAATAAACAACTTCATTTGTAATATAAACGCATTAACTTTTAAAATGCATTGGTGTTGCTGTTGTTGTTTATGAATACTGGATAATTTGACATCAGTCCTATCTGCTGTCTATTGCCACTACATCGGCAGATAGGCAGCAGATGGAATGTCATCCAAGATACAATCAAGATTAACTGCTTCTCTACATACACAATTTCGCAATCACGATTTTGTAATAGTATCCTAAGATGTGGATCCTGCAGAGTTGACACCTGTTTCTACCAAAGTAAGAGTATTCTCACCTACAGATTTTTATTGCGCCCATTTCCGGCAGAAATCGGATGATTTTGTTTGTTGAACCCAACTTCTTTAGCGATCTAGCAGCCATTCCACTGAAGCACATTTGAGTAAAAAACTTAAAGTGCCTTACTAGAAGTTTTTATATAATTCCATAGCGTGGTGGGAAAACAATTGCTAGAGCCGTGTCGGACGGATAGCAGAGAGGCCAAATACGGGTTTGTTTGGTTTGTCTGTCCCTCTATTCTCATTTTGTGTACAGTTTAGGTTAATTAACGTCTACAGTACAACGTACAACTGGCCAACTGATCTACAATTTAACGTGGATTCCGAACAACTAAGAAACATCCATGCCACTGTCAGTATTCGAAGCTGAAGCCTGTGGTACCAAAGACCAGAGGCCTAATAGGGAAGAAAGGCTTTTTTTAATAGCAAAACAATAGTTCTAATTAAAATTAATTAAAAGTGTAAATTACATGATGTCAAAAGAAAAATGAAAAAAAATCTACATAAAATATTAATTTCTTAAAAAAAAAACAGCAAGCGTATATCTCACTAACACTTCTTAAAATGTATCCCCCGTATCCGTTTTTAAAATGTTTTTTTTTTCCCTTTCCATACAATTATATGCCTATTATACACTAAGAAAATCAGGATCACCCAAGCAGCCACCCAGAAAGCATCGATTACATTACACTTGGTTGAGATTGGTCCTTGTATGTGAAAGTCTCATACAGTCTTTTGGACGGAAAAGGGAATGTTTCGGGCTTTTTCCTGAAAGATAAACAACTGCGAGGTAGTAACTCCTTATTGCACTTCTGCAAGATATTACCCATAAAACTGCTCGTGTAAAATCTAACCCGGACTTGATCGAAAATAAAAAAATTATTTTTTATGCTTTGGAGATCGGTTCATATTAGAGCTATCTTATTTTAATTTTTACTTTATTTCATTTATTAAGTATTCCTGAAAATAGTTTTTTTCCTTGTTTAATTTTACCTCTATGTTCCATTAATACATTTATTAAAATCATTACAGTCATTTTCTATTTATTTGTTTTTGTATTTCATGTATATTTTAAAATTTGGATGCAAAAATAATAAATTGTTTGAATAGATTGAATCGTTTAAAAAATCGTTTCAATCAGCTAATAGAAAAAAAAAGCAAAATTGACTTGCTTTAAATCATTTATAAATATGTCATTTATAAAATGGTAAAATCAATTCTGTGATGATAACAAAACTATTTATATCAGAAAAAAGATTTGTGAATGTAAGGAATTTCTGTATTATTTCTTACGTTGTTGTCTCGTGTTTGAAGGAAAAAAACACTTGATTAAGCTGAAACAGGTTTTTTACCTTTTTTTCCTCAAACCATCAAATAAAACAAAATTATCTAATTATATGTGGCAAAAACAGTTCATTAATATTCGAATCCTTTCTTTAAAAAAAAGCTTTATTTTCTACTTGGAGAATGCGTGCTGCGATGTAATTCCATTTATTTTCTACTAATGTTTTTAAATAAATTTATTTTCCGTGATTATAACTCATTTTGATGAACAAAAATAAGTAATTCAGATTTAAAGAAGTTATCTTAAATCAAATTATAGTTCGTAGCTATTTTCAATAATCTAAATTAAGTTAGCGTTCAACGATTTTTTATTTTTATTTTTTTATATAATGTTAACATGTCTGAGAAACAAATGTCACGTGAAATTTCAGCTTATGACTCATAAACTCCAGATGCCATCTTCATAGGTTCATCACTTCCTCACTTCAATATGTCATTGTTGCCTAGAAATATATGAAATTAAGTAATACAATTTAGGGGGCAAACTAAAAATGACTATATATGTGTGTTCCCCTGAAAAATATTTTAACTAATAATTTTTAAAATATTTTTCTTATATAACGTTAACAATGTTGGGGAAAAAATGTCACTTGTACATTCAGTTTAGGGCTCACAAACTCATAATCTAGATGCCATCTTCACAGTGGTGGACATCACTTCAATATGTCACTATCCACTAGAAATGTGTGGAATTAATAATACATTTAGAAGGCAAACAAAAACTGCCGATATTTGTCTATTCACCTTCCCAAATATTCTACTATTCTATACTAATGATTTTACTCAATATTCATTGTCTTTTCCTTTATTTTGAGCTGGATATCGTTTCATTTTAATTGTATATTTTTAAAAATTCATTAATTGATTAACTAATTAACTCCTTGGCAGTCCATGGTGGGTCAAGGTCGTTTGTCTACTGGCAGATTTTGGAGAGGAGATGATTTTTTTTCACAGGTTAGAGTTGTCAATCGTACATTCAACGCTCTACAGTTATATTAGATCGGGTCCTACGGTGTAAAATGGATTCCGAACCACTACAAACGTGTTAAATAAAACTCAATATTTTTATCAAAAAGTATATTTAAAACTGTATTTGTTTATAAACTAGGTGAATTCCATATATCTTTGTAGTTTTCGAATGATAGGCGCTGTTAACTGAATTCATTCACTTTTAAAATGAAAGACATGTAGCATATTTAACGTTACTCAGATTGGATCGAGAGAGACTAATATCCTATAACCACACTTCAGCATAGCAATTTCAAAAATCGGCAGAAAAGAGTAGCATGTGAGAGGTACATACTGGATTATTCAAAAATGTATACTTGTTGCCATTCAGTAAATTCTTTTCAGTTAACAAAACTGAAAGACAGCAACACAAAAAGTTCATTCTCTACGAAAGAAGCGAATTACAGTATCGATATTTTGCATTCCTTTGATCGATATCATCAATTTCTGAAACTTATTAGATGACAGAGTCTTTTTTACGATCAATGACCTCTTTTGTTTGATGTAGCATTTTAGAGAATAGATGTAGTTTATTATTTATAATACGCGTAATTACTTTCTGCATCAGAAGAAAAACGGCATCTAACATTTATAACATCGAAAACTTTCTTTATTGATATAAATAATTGAATACGTGGCCGTTCAGTTTCATGTTCCATGTTAACAGGTATAGCATAAAAAGTAAAAAACCAACAACACGCACTTGCTACAATCACCAATTCTTTGTTATTGTTTCTAGACTTGTAAAAAAATTCATACTGTATTTCTAGACAAAGAAAACTAAAAGAAATAAGAAACTAATTAGAAAAGTTGTACAATAAAGTAATGAATGAAAAACTAATGTAAGGAAGAAATATTTTAAGTAATTAAAAAGACATCTGCCAAGTTTCTAATTAAGTAGTTAATAACATTTATTGACACGTTTCTTCTGCTAATACAAAAAAGAAATCCGTACTTAAATTAAATCTTAAATTTAACTATTTTTTATATAAGTCAAATATTTTTTTGGATTAAAAAATAATTTACTAAATCTATAACTTCTAGGGGTAGTCGGTACAAACCAATATTAAATAGAACTTTAATATTAATCTTGGTTAGAGACCGCGAGTTTTTACGCGGCGAGATTAAATATTTCAGCTTTTCTGTTTTACTGCGAAATAAGAGATTAATATTTTTTATTAACTGAATATCCTAGGTGCTGTAAACCTATTTGTGTTTTTCTTTTTATTTATTTATTTATCACTCAAATTGTCATCCTACTCGTGGTTTAGTGGTAACGTGCGCCGCTGGTGAGCATTAGGCGATGGCGTTTGGTATGTAACGTATCTTACCTTGTTAGTCGGACTACATGTAGGGAGTTTTCTGGTTTTTTTTATATACGATGCGCAAATCCGGGATAGTTGCCCCTAAATGTCCTCCCGGAAGTCATTGCCCTCCTTCTTCAGCGATTCGTAGCCAAGTTAGACTTCCAGCGACGGTTTTACAGCACAATAGAAGTTGCCCCCATTCCCCTCCTTCCATGAATAGATTACTCATAGGGTGTCCATCCGGTATCTGCTACCTAAAAGAGAATGTTTCTTTGAATTGTTTTACTAATTTAGGCTTCTTGCTACACATTTTCTTTTATTGAAATAAATATATATATTTTTTTTTTTCTAATACAGCTGGCAAATAGACCGTGATCTTCGCCATAAGGACTGCAAAGATTTTACTCACTTTGTACTACCCTGGGGGGCGTGTGTGTAGTTTGAAGATAAGCCACGGACGCGGAGTAACAATGCTCCCGCAACGCTCTACGATCCTATTAGGACCGGGACCTACGGCTTAAAGTGGATTTCGAACCACTACAAACACCCATGGACAAAGCCGGGATTTGAACCCGATACCTGTGGCACCGAACGCCAGAGCGCTAGCAGAATATATATATATATATATATATATATATATATATATATATATATATATTATTTTTTATTTTTCTCAGTAACTATTAAAAATTTAGCGTCTTCAAAGATAGGGTTACGTTATACTAGTGTTCGTAAATTGTATAGATTTTATTGGTAGTTTATGTATAAATTATCTTTTACATATATTTTTTGGATACTTCTAATTAAATACAAAATAAAAGGCGGGTTTTTTGCATCATTTACACTTAAAAATAAATGGGATTTAGAACTAGGCGCATTTCATTTTCTTCAAAACATCCCAAGCTTTTATTATTTTCTTAGAGAAATAGGAACAATGTTCAATCACTGGAAGTTAAATTGAAAAATTTTCGTTCCTAAATATGATCACTTATCTGAAAAAATATGTCCTCTTTTTTTTTTCATTCATCTCAATATTTCTTAATGAGGGAAAATTTATTTTTATTGTTGAAAAATTCTTTATCCTTTGCAGCATCTAATAGCATGTTAAAATTTAATCGATAAATGACGAAATTCATCATAATTTAAATGATTAGCAATACTTTTCCCTAATTACAGCTTAATTTCTTCGAAATTATTTTTCTAATTTTGGCATTAATAGATTCACATCAGCCTTGAAATTCACATGAAAATTCGAAATTGTGCTAAAAGTAGAAGGATGACAATTTTCTAAAAAAACCTAGGCCAAAAAAGTTTTTTTTGATTGACTCAACAGAAACATTCGTAATATTTTCCAAAACTCTTCTGGTATATTCTCATGAAAAATTGATTATTGATAAACCATAAAGTAATTTTCTTAGAGGTGACTCTAGAACTATAAAATTCTTATAGACTGAAATGATAGCAACAAAAGTTAAATAACATTTTCAATTAAAATATCTTTTCCCAGTCAGAAACTGATAAACTTTCCAAGACACCTTTACAAATTTTTATTTAAATTTTACATGATAAGCCAATTTTCCTCACCAAACCAATTGAAATTGCTATTATAATCCATAAAATAGTTATTTAAAACATTCTGCTTCGGACAATATCGCTAATAAAATTATCATACTTGACTTGATCCCCTATTGCAACCACCACGTGAAATTCCTTGATTAATTAAGTTCTTAAACTAAACTGTTCTAAAACAGCTATCATAATATCTATGCTGATACTTAGTAAACATTCCACTTATCTGGGCAGTTACAGATCTGTTTCTCTTCTGTCTACAATTGGCAAACTCTCAGAGTGCTATTACTATATTTCAAATTAAATGATTTCGTTTCGAGCTATAATCCTATCAACCATGAGCATTTCAATTTTAAAGTTACCAATCGTCCCTTAATTGCTTCGGGCGTCTGAATATATCTTGCCAGGTTTCCATAATGGTGAATGCACTTGGCGAAATCGTACAGTCTGTTATTTTAGCCAAATGAAATGATTTCGTTTCGGCTTATAATCCCATCAACCATAAGCTGTTCGGTTTTAAACGAAATTTGTCGACCGTACATATTTTCTTAGTGCTACTACATTTGTCTCATTAGGTTTCTAAAATTTTGAATGCACTCAACAAAATAGCAGATTATATAAATTTATCCAGATTAAATGATTTCGTCTCGGCTCATAATCTAATCAAATCTGAGCTGATACATTTCAGCCATTATGTACCATTCATCAATTGCTTTATACTACTGAATTTGTCTCATCAGGTTTACTCAATGGTCAATGAACTAGGCAAAAGTGGCCAAATTATTTTGTCCATATTAAATTATTTCATTTTGTTACATTATCTGATTAACCATAAACTGTTAGGTTTCAGACAAATTTTATGACCATTCATGAATTGATTCGTGCTACTGAATTTGCAAATTTATCATCCATTAAATATATCTTAGATTATGCTATTAAGAGTAACGAAATTTCTATCTAAGATTTCCCAAGAATCCATCAAAAATTGACCAAGAATCCAAAAGTTCATACAGCCGTTTACACGGATTGCATTTCCGTTCTGTCTGATATATATATTGCACAATACCACAACTGTCATCTTCAAAATTTTAACAATCATTTTATTAAATTGAAAATCTTAATTAATATTAAAAAAAATTAAAAACGGCTTTTTTCTCAAAAGGGACAAAAGACAAAAAAAATTGCCTGCTTATTAGTAGCCATTTCCTTGAAAGAATCATATTATATACCTAGATTTTATATGAATAAACATTTAACCTGTTAAAAAAAAACTTTTCATCAGATTTGGATACAGCAATCCAGGCAACGAAAATGGAAAGAATGAGTATTTTCTGAAGTCATCAAACATCCCAAACAATTACGATGTATGCAAAATTTAGTTTAAATGTCTCTCTCTTTCTTCCTGTCTCCTACATTGTTTAAAAATTTGTTAATTCATTCTACATTTCTTTGCTTGCCAAATTTGTTAATTCATTCTACATTTCTTTGCCTGCCAAATTTGTTAGCTTTCCCTATCACTCTTACTGAAGAGGACTCCTCCCTAGTGTTCTCCATTAATTACTCAACTCAAACTTTGCATCAGTTATCGTGGTGGATAGAATCTTTGGTATACGACTCTCTTGTAGACTGCGTGGAAGGTCTCATTGTGAGAATCCTTGTTGTAGCGTACAATATATTTATATTGTACTCTGTAACAATGAGAAGGTGAACTAGTCTTGGAGCATCAACTTTGAGTTTTCTTTTGATCTAAATAAATAAAATGGTGCACCTTATAAATTCCTCGATTAAATTTCTTTTCTCAATTGAAGGTCTAACTTGGTCATCTATCTTTACAGTTTTCAGATACTCAGAGTGTCATTTGACTCTGGGTTTGTATCTATTGTTCATTTAGATGATCATTTTTTGCTCTTTTTCAATTCATTCTCTTAACTCACACTCTCCCTATATATATATCTTGTTCAAATTTTCAATCGTTCATAAAATACATTTTATTCATCCACTCAAGTTCAAATACATTTTTTTTGTACTTCTAGTGGATGACACTGGATGTTAATACAGTTTTTGCAAATATTAATTCAGAAATTAAATTTAATTAATTAATTTTAGTTTTTTTTTATATTTAAGTTGCATATTTCTACCAATAGATGGCGCCAGAAAAACTTTAAAAAATTTTTGAAAATTATTTATAAAGGACTTTCTGCAATAAAGTGAAAAAAAAGTAGGAATTGACTTAATTTTTTTTTTTATATTACTTATTATTTTGTCAAAGTAGTTTTTAAATGCATTTGATGGGGTTTGAATGTAAGATAAATTTCATGTTCATATTCAATGTAGCCTTACACATTTATCATCAATGATAAGCATAATTAAGGAATTAATCTTGGTTACTTTTCATTTATATTATAGATGTATCTTAAGCATAATGAAATGTTTTCAAAATATGTTAGTGTTAGTCACGTGTAGCAATGTTTTTCTTCATATTCGTTACAAAAATATATAATTTATGCAACAATTTTTAAATAACATTTAAAAAAAAATCATTCATGATCTGATAACCGAGTGACTAGCACTCGGTGCTACGGATTTCGTGGAATCCCTGCGTTTTCATAGGTGTTTGTAGTGATTCGTAATTCAATTTTAAGCCGTAGAACGGTCCCTGACTAATATGACTGTAGAGCGTTGGGCGTCATGGGTTTTTCTATAAAAGTGTGTGAAAAGATGTATTCTTTAAAAAATATTTTATTTTACTTTAAAGACTGAGCACGCATTGTTTCAATGGAAAATAATTCTTTTGGCCCGACTCGAGGCTCAGTGGCAGCTCGCGCCTCTGGCGAGCATTAGGACTGAGGTTCAATCCGCTGACAGCTTTGTTGTAGACACTCTTTCAAGAAAGATTCACTGGAGTTTGTTATGTTCAGCATCTTGCCTCGTAACGACCTGAGGGATTTTTTGGGGTTTTCTCGCATACGGAAAGAAATGTAAAGTATTTCTCCACAGTAGTCTCGGAAAGCACAGCTCTTCAGCGACAGGGAGCCAAGTCAGACTTCTGTCTACGGGTGATCCATCACAACAGAAGTTGCTACCCACCCCCTTTTTTCTCCTTCCATGAGACCACGTGGGTTCTTAGACTTCGTCTAGCGTGGCTGTAAGTGAGATAAGAAACAGCAAGAATCATACAAAATAAATACAACACTTTTGTTTACTTATTGTGAAAATCTCACTAATTTGAATTTCTTAAAAACATATTTTATAGCTTTTCTTATCTCGATGACGAATTAGCTATATTTAACTATTAAATATTTCATCAATATTTTTTTCTTTTTCTTTGTCTTCTATTAATCTCAAATGAAGTTTTTATATAATTAACGTTTATATTAATTATTTATATTACACACTTAATTATTTATATTACACACTTAATCATTTAAATAAATACAACTTTAAATATAACTTAAATAATGCATGAACGAGTTTAGTATTTATTATACAGAGCAATAAAATATAACATGTCTCTAGAAAATATGATCAGTAATGATTTATATATATCGTTTAATCCTCAAAGAAAGGAAAAAGTCGAACAATTTCTAAAGCGTTGACTTATATGGTAGTGTCTGGAATATAATGCATTTCCTGTTACAAGTACTAGTAATAAAACAACTATACCAAGAAATACGTAAGTCGTTTTACAAGAATAATAAGTATTGCTTTTATTTCTATATTGATTTGCCGCTCTGAAATGGTATTACTAGAAAGTCATACATATTACCGTTATTGCATTTAGTGAATGAATTACGAATTCATGGTCTGGAATTACTTTTCCGTAAAAAGAACAATGCCAAAACAACTTTTATTGTAACATGGCATAATTTAGTAATGCTGAAAAGTAATTTAACCTCTTCCGTGTTTGTCAGAAGAAAGATGTTGCAAACATTTAAGATAATGTTTTATGGATGAAATGTACTACAGATGAAGAAATGTTTAGATCGATACAACATTTGTTTCGTTCCATGCAATAAAATGTTATTTATTGAAAAATCTTGTACATAATCATACCATTAATTTAACTTATGATCTATTGGTAGAGTGTGAAGCTAGACTCATTTTGAATCCAACCTTTGCAGTCCCTGTTTTTAACATCGGGGAGACTCTATTGTAATTCTGAGAGTACATTTAAGTGTCTCGCATGCCATTCCAAAATGTAATATTTACTATTCCTCTGCTGTTGGAGAACTGCTCGAGATATACATATGTGGGAGGAAGTTTCAAGGAAGCAATGTTTCCACAAAAGCTTCCAGGAAGACAATATTTTTCTATTATCTCCCATCAATCAGGTTATTCGTGACATACATCAATGAAAATACAATAGCCATGGTGTTAATTTTGAAGTGAAGGAATAGGCAACTGTGCTTGATGTAATAACCGTTTTCAGATACTAGCAAATCAATCAAAGTTTCGAAAAGGCTTTTCAGCGTCTAGCATCAATAATCAGATTGCCTGGTGAACATTTTCCCGCCCAAATACAGAGACGGTACAACTAGAATCTCTCCCGGAAGATCATCTCTATTTTTGGGGGGCGGAGGGATTCAAAATATCTACTTCTTTATAAAGGATAAAGACATTAGAACTTGTTATTCGACACATTCAAAACATTGTTTGCTGCAATCACAAGTATGCAAAGTAACTTGCTGTTCCCAAAAATACAAAAACTTAAATGCAAAACAAAGGGGGGATTAACCCCCCTGAAGAATTTTTTTAGGCGATTATAAAAACACTATTAAAAGGCTCAACCGCTCTTGTTGCAAATTCAAAATCTTGACTGCTTAATAAACGATCTATATTTTAAACTGGTTGCTGTAATCAAAAATATGTAAGGAAACCTACTGTTCTCAAAAAAAGGAGAAAGAAAAAACTGCAAACGCATGTGATATTTGCCGCCAAAATAATTTTTTAAGTGATTATACAAACACTATTAAACATCTCATTCAACCGCTCGTGTTACTAATTTAATATCTTTACTGCTTAATAAATGATAAAAACATTAAATTGGTTGTTGTAATCAAAAACATGCAATGAAACCTATTGCTCACAAAAATACTAAAATTTGAATGCAAATGGACGTGGTAATTACTCCGTCAAGAATTTTTATGCGATAATACAAACTCTATTAAGCAGCTCATTCAAAACTCATGTTACTAATTCAAAATTGTTACTGCTTAATAAACTATAAAAACACTAAATTGGTGTCTATAATCTTAAGCATGAAAGGAAACCTACTATTCCCAAAACAACAAAAATTGCAATGCTTCGTGGTATTTACTCCCTCAAAAAACTTTTATGCGCTTATACAAACATTATTCTATATTATTACTAATTCAAAATCTTTACTGCTTAATAACTGATTGGCTATTGTAATCTGAAACATACAAGGAAACCTACTGTTGAATAAAACACAAAAAAATTTGAATGCAAACGCACGTGATATTTACCCTCTCAAGGATTTTTCTGCGATTATACAAACGCTATTAAACACCTCATTCAACAGCTCATGGTAGTAATTCAAAATATTTACTGCTTAGTAAATGATAAAAACATTGAATTAGTTGATTTTAACGGCAAGCGTACAATAAAACCTACTTTTAAAAAAAATAAAATCATTTCAATGAAAACGCAAGTGGTATTTACTTTATCAAGAATTTTTAATGCGATTATACAAACACTATTAAACAGCGCATTTTGAAATTTTTAGAGTTCAAATATTGTATACTCACTTAATTATGTTTACTGACCTCAGGTTGAAGTACCTTTGGCATTCACCAGCGCGGAATGCAAAGCGTCAAGTCTTCTTTTCAGCAAAGATGATTTATGTTTTAATGCCACTAATTATAATCGCGAGGGAAAAGTATCCTCGAGTTCTTTTTAGCGGATGGAAAGATTAAGGTGACATAATCCATCACGCATCTGATGCATGAATTTTAACTATTATAAGCAATAGTTAAAACTTCGCATATAGGATATTATAACTAGAATTTTAATACGTGGTGCAGAAAATACATCTAAAGCATTCACTTTATACAATAAACATCATTATAGATTTTAAATATAGTTAACTTTATATGCATTTAATTCACATTTGTAAGATATTTCAAGTATAAATCACAATAAAGAAATCGACCTTATTAACATATTGCTTTATGGTAACAGACTTTAAGCGAATGAAATGCAAGACAGAAGGATGTATAGATTTTTTTAATTTGAATTAAACTACGAATTAAATGATGAATAGTAAATAAAACCTTTAAGCATAAATATTTTTACACTTTCTAATGCATCTTGGCTTATCGGGCTTGACTTAGGTGTAAGTTTAATTATCTGTATTCAGTATCTTTGCTACATTTTTTTCTACATTTGTAGAAACTTTGATAACTTTTAAGTGTAACTGCATTTGCGTGCTGAAAGACAGAAGGATGTATAGCTTTTATGAATTTTAATTAAAGCATGAATTAAATTATGAATAGTAAATAAAACTTTTAAACATATACACTCAAGAGCCAAAACATTATGACCGCCCCTACATTTTGCAATGAGCTCGCCTGGATGGCGTGGAAGGCACGTGATCAGGTGGAAGTGGTATTTAACTGCTGCTGGAGAGTCTGAAAAATCATTCCTTCACTTACTTCTGTGTGTGATGGGAAAGGCTACGGATCTAAGCGACTTTGATGGAGGGCAGATTGTAATGGCTCGAAGTCTCGGAACAAGTATTTCCGAAACTGCACGACTCGTGGGTTGTTCGCGATCTACAGTTGTTAGAACTTATGTGGATGAATGACGGTGAAACCAGCAGTAGACGACATGGTGTTGGACGTCCACATGCTATCAACGAAAGAGGTTGTCGGAGACTGTCTCGCATGGGGAAGCAAAACCGGAGCCAGACAGTGGCTCAGCTGACAGCCGAATACAATGCAGAACCAAGTAGAATAGTGTCGGAGCACCCTGTTCAGCGGACACTGTTGGATATGGGGCTACGCAGTAAACGTCCCACTCATGTGTCTTTGCTGACCAAGCGTCATCGCCAACTGCGCCTGCGCTGGACCCGGAACATCGTGACTGGTCCATGGTCAGTGGGAGAGAGTTGCCTAGTCAGATGAATCACGGTTTGTCATTCATCACGCCGATGGCCGTGTCAGGATACGCCGTCTTCCAGGCGAACAGTTGCTCCCTCAATGTACAGTAGGTCATACACAGGCCGGTAGTAGCGGTATTATGCTTTGGGGGACATTCTCTTGGGCGTCTCTGGGAAACGTGGTTGTGGTAGAGCAGACCATGAATGCTACAGGATATCTGAACATCATTGCGGACCAGTTGCACCCTTACATGGCCTCTGTTTTTCCAGCTGAAATGGAATGTTTCAACAGGACAACGCCCCTTGTCATAAGGCTAAAATTGTGTTGGAGTGGTTCCAGGAACATGATGCTGAATTCCAGTTAATGTCCTGACCGCCTAACTCACCGAATCCCAATCCGATAGAACACATTTGGGATGTCCTGGGACGGCAGCTCATGGTTCAAAGACTACCAATTCGTAATATCTCGGATTTGCGTGACCGTTGCTTAAACATCTGGTACAATCTGTCTCCGGCCATCTACCAAGGACTTGTGGCATCCATGTCAAGGCGGGTTGAAGCTGTGTTGTTCGTCAAAGGTGGACCAATTCGTTATTGACAGGTGGTCTTAATGTTTTGGCTCTTGAGTATATATATTTCGGCTACTTTTGATTAAATACAAAAAAGGCGGATCTTTTTGCATCATTAACAACTAAAAGTAAATGTGGATATAGAACTCTGTATATTTCACCTTCTTCGAAATATCCCAGGCTTTTATTTTCTTAGAGAAGAAGGAACAATTCGCAATCACAGTAAGCTAAACTGAAAACTTGGTGTTCCTAATTATGATCCCTTATCTGAAATAATATTTCCACTTTTTTTTTTTTTTTTTTTCATTTGTTTCGTTTCTTGATATGGGCAAATTTATTTTTGTTGCCAAAAAAATTCACTTTCATTAACAGCATATTAAAAATGTAATTGATAAATAACGAAATTCACAGTAATTTAAATGATGAGCAATACGTTTTCCTTATTACAGTGTAAATATTCATAAATATCATTAGTAGATTCAAATCAACATTTAAATTCTCATGAAATTTCTAAATTGTGCTGAAAAGTAATGAACATTTTCTAAAACACACTCAGGCCATATTTTTTTAATAACAGAAATATTCGTAATGTTTTTCATAAATCTTCAGATATGAAAAATTGATCACTGATAAACATGATAGTAATTATCTCAGAGGTTTCTCTAGATTTATAAAATCCTCATATTCTAACGTTAATTATTTAAAAGGGTCTGCATCTACTGCCAGAATTCGGCTGCAATGACAGAAACAAAAGTTGAATTGCAATTTAAATTAAAATGGGGCCTGAATGGCCGAGTGGCTAGCGCTCTGGCGTTCGGTACCACAGGTTTCGGGTTCAAATCCCGGCGGTGCCATGGTTGTTTGTAGTGGTTCGGAATCCACTTTAAAAAGTAGGTCCCGGTCTAATAGGATCGTAGAGCGTTGCGGGGGCATTGTTACTCGGCGTCCGTGGCTTAGCCTTAAGTCCGGCGTTCGTGTGCAGCACTTGCCTTAAGGCATCTAAGACCAAGCTGTCTGTGTTTGCCAGCTGTATTAGAAAGAAAAAAAAATTTAAATTAAAATATTTTTCCAAGTCAGAAACCGAAAAACTTGTCAAGATCACATTATAAATTTGTATTTAAATATTCATGACGAGCCAATTTTCCTCTCCAAACCATATGAAATCATAATCCATAAAATTGTTATTTAAAACCTCCTTCTTCGAACTATATCACTAATAAAGTGGTCATACTTGACTTGATCTCCTATTGCAATCACCGCACGAAATTCCTTGATTAATTGAGTTCTTAAACTAAGCTGTTCTTAAAGAGCTACCGTAATATCTATTCTGATAGTTGGATACATTCTACTTATCTGGGCAGTTACAGATCTGTTTCTCTTCTGTCTACAATTGGCAAATTCTCAGAGTGCTATTCCTATATTTCAAATTAAATGATTTCGTTTCGGGCTATAATCTTATCAACCATAAGCATTTCGATTTTAAACATTTACCAATCGTTCCTCAATTGCTTCGGGCTTCTGAATATATCTTGCCAGTTTTCCATAATGGTGAATGCACTTGGCGAAATCGTACAGTCTGTTATTTTAGCCAAATGAAATGATTTCGTTTCGCTTATAATCCCATCAACCATAAGCTGTTCGGTTTTAAACGAAATTTGTCGACCGTACATATTTTCTTAGTGCTACTACATTTGTCTCATTAGGTTTCCAGAATTTTGAATGCACTCAACAAAATATCAGATTATATAAATTTATCCAGATTAAATGATTTCGTCTCAGCTCATAATCTAATCAAATCTGAGCTATTACATTTTAGACATTTATCTTCCATTCATCAATTGCTTTGTAGTATTGAATTTGTCTCATCAGGTTTCCTGAATGGTCAATGCCCTCGGCGTTAATTATTTTAACCGTATTAAATTATTCCATTTCGGTCCATTATCCCATTAACCATAAACTGTTCGGTTTCAGATAAAATATATCACCATTCATCAATTGATTCATGCTACTGAATTTTCAGATTTGGCTTCCATTAAAACTGTCGGCTGATGCTATTCAAGGTGACGCAATTTCTACCCAAGATTTCCCAAGAATTCGTATTCCCAAAATATTTTATTTTATTTTAAAGACTGAACATGCATTGATTCAATGAAAAAGAATTCTTTTGGCCGACTCGTGGCTCAGTGGAAACACGTGCTACTGGTGAGCATTGGGTGGAGGTTCCATCCGCTGGCGCCTTTGTTGTAGACACTGTTTCAAAAAACGAGACTCGATGGCGTTTGGGATGTTCAACATCTTGCCTCTTGAGTCGGACTACCTGGTGGGAGTTTTAAAGTGATACCAGTTTTCCCATACGATACGCAAATTCGTGGTACTTCCCCCTAAATCCGGAAAGCACAGCCCTCCTTCTTCAACGTCACGGAGCCAAGTCTACTACGGGTGCTCCATCACAACAGAAGCTGCCCCCCCTTGTCTTTCATCCTTCCATGAGACCATATGGGTTCTTGGACTTGTTCCCCACATTTTTAATTATTGTGAAAATCCATTACCCTTAAAATCTAATTTTATAGCTTTTCTTATCGTGCTAACTAACTCGACATATATTTAACTAACGTTAAATATTTCATTCCTTTCTATTTTTTTTTTTTTTCCCCCTTTAAAAAAACTTGAAAAAGAGTCATCAATCTCAAATGAAGTTTTTATATAAATAAAATTTATATTAATTATTTATATCACACACTTAATCATTTTTAATAAATACAAATTTAAATATCACTTAAATAATGCACGAACGATTTTAGTATTTATTATACAGAGCAATAAAATACGACATGTCTTGGGAAAATATGATCAGTAATAATTTATATACATCGCTTAATTCTCAAAGAAAAGCAAAAGTCGAACAATTTCTAAAACGTTGACTTATATGATAGTGTCTGCAATATAATGCATTTCCTGTTACAAATACTAGTAATAAAACAACTATACCAAGAAATACGTAAGTTGTTTTACAAGAATAACAAGTAGTGCTTTCATTTCTATATTGATTTACTGCTCTGAAATGGTATTACTAGAAAGTCATACATATTACCGTTATTGCATTTAGTGAATGAATTACGAATTCATGGGAAAGAGTCTGGAATTACTTTTCGGTGAAAAGAACCATGTCAAAACAACTTTCAATGTAACATGGAATAATTTAGTAATGCCGAAAAGTAATTTAATCTTTTCCGTGGTTGTCAAAAGAAAGATGTTAGAAACATTTAAGATAATGTTTTATGGATGAAATGTATTACAGCTAAAGAAGTGTTTAGATCGATATATATGTTTAGTTTCATGCAATAAGATATTGTTTATTGTAAAATCTTGTATATAATCATACCATTAACTTAACTTTGCTAGAGTGTGAAGCTAGACTCATTTTGAATCCAACCATTGCAGTCACTGTTTAAAATATCGAGGAGACTCTATTCTAATTCTGAGAGTGCATTGAGGTGTCTCGTATGTCATTTCAAAAGGCAATATTTACCATTACTCTACTGTTGGAGAATAGTTCGAGATATACATATGTGGAAGGAAGTTTCCAGGAAGTAATGTTCCCACAAAAGCTTCCAGGAAGGCAATGTTTTTCTATCATCTCCCGTCGGTCAGGTTATTCGTGGCATACATTAGCAATAGTCATGGTGTTAATTTTGATGTGAAGGAATAGGCACGTTCGTGTACCAGGTGAGCGTGATGTAATAACCGTTTTTAGAAACTAGGAAAACAATCAAGGTTTCAAAAAGGTTTTTCAGCGTCTAGCATTTGATTATTGGTGAAAAGTTTCCCAGGCAAATACAAAGACGGTACAACTAAAAGCACTCCCGGAAGACCACATCTATTTTTGGGGGACGGAGGGATTCAAAATCTCTACTTGTTTATAAATGATAAAGTCGTTCGAACTTGTCATTCGACATATTCGAAACATTGTTTGCTATAATCACAAGTATGCAAGGTAACTTACCGTTCCTCAAAAATGCAAATATTTAAATGCAAACATACGTGGAATTTACCCCCTGAAGAAATTTTTTTGGCGAGTTTAAAAACACTATTAATAATTTTTTATGTGATTATACAAAACACTATTAAACAGCTCAGCTTACTAACTCAGAATCTCTACTGCTTATAAACATTAAAAACATTAAATTGGTTGCTGTATTCTAAAGCATTCAAGGAAGCCTACTGTTCCCAAAATAACAAAAAAAATTGAATGCAAAAGCACGTGGTATTTACCCCTGTCAATATTTTTTTATGCGATTATACAAACTCTATTCAACAGATTCATTCAACAGCTATTAATTCAGAATCTTTACTGCTTAATAAACAATAAAAACACTAAGTTGATTGCTGTACCTACCGTTCCCTATTGCTTGCTTTCTTCTTACCGTTACCTACTGTTCCGAAAAATACAAATTCTTTACTGCTTAATAAACAATAAAAAATTAAATTGATTGCTATAATCACAAGCGTACAATAAAACCTACTTTTCAAAAAAAAAAAAAAATTTCAATGAAACCGCAAGTGGTATTTACCTTATCAAGAATTTTTTATACGATTATACAAACACTATTAAACAGATCATCATGAAATTTTTACAGAGATCGAATATTGTATACTCACTCAATTACGTCAACTGACCTCAAGTGGAAGTCCCTTTGGCATTCACTAGCGCGGAATGCAAAGCGTCAAGTCTTCTTTTCAGCAAAGATGATTTATGTTTTAATGCCACTAATTATAATCGCGAGGGAAAAGTATCCTCGAGTTCTTTTTAGCGGAAGGAAAGATTAAGCTGACATAATCCATCACGTATCTGATGCATGAATTTTAACTATTATAAGCAATAGTTAAAACTTTGCATATAGGATATTATAACTAGAATTTTAATACGTGATGCAGAAGATACATATAAAGTATTCGCGTTGTACAATAAACATCATTATATATTTTAAATATAGTTAACTTTATATGCATTTAATTCATATTTGTAAGATATTTCAAGTATGAATCACAATAAAGAAATCGACCTTATTAACATATTGCTTTATGGTAACAGACTTTAAGCGAATGAAATGCAAGACAGAAGGATGTATAGATTTTTTTGAATTTGAATTAATGTACGAATTAAATGATGAACAGTAAATAAAACCTTTAAACATAAATA
The DNA here is from genome assembly GCA_021605075.1 of Caerostris darwini. Classification (NCBI taxonomy): domain Eukaryota; kingdom Metazoa; phylum Arthropoda; class Arachnida; order Araneae; family Araneidae; genus Caerostris; species Caerostris darwini. The sequence continues at coordinate 95,991 of BPLQ01008216.1, forward strand.
TTTTTCAACTTTCTAATGCATCTTGGCTTATCGGGGTTAAGGTGTAAGTTTAATTATCTTTATTCAGTTTATTTGCTACATTTGTAGAAACTTTGAGAACTTTTAAGTGTAACTGTATTTGCGTGCTGAAAGACAGAAGGATGTATAGCTTTTATGAATTTCAATTAAAGCATGAATTAATTTATGAATAGTAAATAAAACTTTTAAACATATATATTTTTCAACTGCACCTTGAATTACCGTGGTTGAGATGTAAATTTAATTAACTTTAGTCAGTTTCTTTGCTACTTTTTTTCTACATTTGCATGGCTTTTCGGGATAACTTTAAGTGTAACTGCACTGCATTTGTGTGCTGCATGGCAGAAAATCGGGAAAAATCCCATCAAAAAACATGAATGTCAATGTGAAACGCTTACACACGTTATCACTTACTCCTTCCGTTTCTGAATGAAACGACTGCAATGAACGGCCTCATCAGAAACATACCTAAGTATGCTAACCTATCATGCTAACTGCTCATGTTACTAATGACGGCCTAATGGCCAATTAGGCCGCGTTTTGGCCTTTGGTACCACAGGCTCCAGGTTCGAATCCTGGCGATGGCATGGATGTTTTGTGAGCTATTCGGAATCCTCTTTAAACTGTAGGTCCCGGTCTGCTTAGACCTCGTGTGCACAAGATGACAGTAGATCGGCAAACCAAACCATGTTACTAATGCCGGATTTTATACTTATTTGAATTAAAATGTAATTTGGGATACATTTTGTAAAATAAATCAAATAATATTTACCATAATGAATTTTTTCTTAAAACTCGTATATAGAACGAAGAATGGACTTTTAAATAATGATCATTCCACTTTCTCACATATATATTTAAATTTCATTGGTGTAAAAAATGTTTAACTACAGGCTGTTTAAGGATTTACTAAGCCAACTGCCACACCATGCTGAATATACCGCTTCTCGTTAGATCACCGAAGTCAAGCATCATTGGGCGCGGTCAGTACTTGGGTGGGTGACCACCTGGGAAACACCGCGTGCCGTTGGCATTCACAAATTTGGGACCTGAATGGCCGAGTGTCTGGCGCTCTGGCGCTCGGTGCCACAGGTTTCGGGTTCGAATCCCGGCGGTGCCATGGATGTTTGTAGTGGTTCGGAATCCACTTTAAGCCGTAGGTAACGGTCTCCTATGACTGTAAGAGCGTCACGGAGCCAAAGTCAGATTTCTACCTACGGGTGCTCCATCACAACAGAAGCTGCTTCCTTCCCCTTCAATCATGAGTACCTATGGGCTCGTGGGCTTGGCCAGCCAAGTGGGATAAGAAACAACAACAACAACAAGGATTTACTGGCAACAAAAACGCACTTTTCGATATAATTATCTTTTATTTCCAAGTTTTAAATATTCAAAATCATTCCAGCTATTTTAATGCTTTACTTTTATGACTGTTTTTGTTAAAGTTGTTGTTTTACGACGATATCGGTATTTTTATTTAATTACATTTTTAATTAATTTTTTGAGTGGCTCTAATTATTTTTCATTTATAGTTATAAAAAGAATTGATATTTTTCTAAGAATTTTAATATATTAATGAATTTATGACTGAATAAATAAAAGTTTTTTTTTTTTCAAAAAACAATATTATACTTTATATAAAAATATTTCTTTGGATGTATTAGAATTTATTGATTTTTTTTTTTCATTTTGCATTATTTTTTAAATTCCTTAAATTTCTTGTACTCAAATATTGAAGTTAGTAATAAATATTTTCTTCTTATATATTAACAAATAAAAAAAAAACATGATTCAAGATATTCTAATAAGTTATAAAATGAAACATTCTTATAACTTGAAAAATTAATCTGAGATGAGTTATTCTTATTTTAAAAAGAAATTGAATATTTCTATAGTAAAAAAGTTCAATCAATTTTTTTAAGAAAATGTAGAATAATAGAAAATTAATGGAAAAGAAATTTGTCTGGCATTTTCTAATTAAGATTTCCTTTTTTATTACGAATTCCTTGAAGAATGATTTTTTTACATTAATTTTTTTTTACTTTGTAAAAAAAGGGACAAAACTTTGTCCTTATTGATTTCATATGAAAACAGATTTTTTTTTAAATATTCATTTTTTATGTCTTAAGATTATCATTCATTGTTCTCTGTTTAAATAATAATGCCCACCACACAAATTTTCTTTCACATTATAATAATCATTTCTTACTAATTTGGGGGCACTAAATGCAAAAATGATAGTAAAAAGTGATATTTGGCACTTGCGTAAGAAATATGGAGATAATCAGTTCCTTAATAATTTTCTTAAAATATATTTGAGAAATGAATTATGAGAATATGTAAATTTATATAATATAGCCACCAAATTATACTAATTTGTAAATATTAATACATAATATATGTGAAATAAATGAAAAAATAAAATTTAGAAACGTGGCTCAGAAGACATTAATTTTTAAAAAGCTTTATAATTACTATCCAGGCCCTGAATGGCCGAGTGACTAGCGCTCTAGCTCTCGGTACTACAGGTTTCGGGTTCGAGTCACGGCGGTGCCACTGCGGCGGATGGTTGTTTGTAGTGGTTCGGAATCCACTTTAAACCGTAGGTCCCGGTCTAATAGGATCGTAGAGCGTTGCGGGGGCATTGTTACTCCGCGTCCGTGGCTTATCTTCAAGTTACAAGCGCCCCCTGGGTAATGCAAAGTGAGTACGTCTCTGCAGCACTTGCCTTAAGGCATCCAAAGACCAAGCTGTCTAAGTGTTTGCCAGCTGCATTAGAAAGAAAAAAAAATAGTTACTATCCAATGAAGTCTTTGGTGCTAATTAGTCTGCTTGAGACGACGCCAATGTGGGCGTAGGCGCTGTTTCCTGCCTTGACTCCCAAAATAAATCTGTGATAGTTGTTAGTTGTTCGCGTGTTTTTTTTTTTTTTTTTTTTTTTTTTGTATTAGAAAGAAATGATTGCAGCGAATTTGCGTTTTGGTTAAACACATTATATTTTTAGATTTGTGATGCTGATTATGTGAGTTAATTCTGCTAATAATTTCTGCCACATCTGTGGAGAAGTAACAGCTGAAACCAAAAATGTTCCATCACTCCATCATATAAAACCATATCCCTTTATTTCGGATACATAAATATCCTGTGGCCCAAATATATGCTGTAATTTTTGTTCAAGGTAGCTTTCCATATGGCTGAGAGGCAATCGATTCATCCCAGTTGCCAAGAGCCGACTCATTCCTCATAACTTTAAGAAGCCACTAATTACAGACTTCAACTGCCCTAGAAAGTTGGCATCAGTTATTAGCAGACTCAGAACTAATCATTACAGAGGGATGAAGATTCCCCCAGACAAGACTTGGGAATACATCCCCTGCAGAAATTGCCCCAACGCTTTCCTAACACCTAAGCACATTCTAGAGCGTCCACCTCTCACTCCCCATGTTTTGCAATTGGTTATGGTGCCAATCGAGGCCAACTTAAGAGAAGTCCTGTATAGTGAAGCGGCGCTATTGCTAACGACCGCTATCGTGAAGACTTTTGACTTGATCTAACTTTGATGATTATATTTTAAATCCATGGACACGATAACAATAACAACAACAACATCGATTCATCCAAAAAAGTCTGAAGGCATTGCACAGAAGCAACTTCCATCCATTCCAATCGGACACTTAATCTCTATGAAATACACTTACTATAATTTGAAACATTTGTTGAACTGTCATCACCACAACAGGTACATAGTGGAAGCTCTTCTAATGAGTCTTCTATTAGGATATACAAATTATAGGTGCTTTTTATTTGAGTGTGACAGTAGAGCCAAACTTTGCACTATATAAAAACAATGGTGTACTAGAAAAGCATGATATTAGAAAGAAGTATATGCAAACTTCACGATTAGTAGAGGCAAAATATTCCTACCACTCTTGCGTATCCCACATGACTTAATATGAAATTTTGTAAAAATCATGAATAAGAATGAATCAGCCTTCATTTACTTAAACATTGAATGTCCTGTAATCAACGATGCTCAATTGAAACAGGGGATTTTCATTGGTCCGCAAATTCGTAAGCTCTTTTAGGGTGCAAATTTTCATAGCATGTTCCAACGAGATGGAAAAGAAGCTTGGAAGGCTTTTCATCTGGTGTCAATGAATTTCTTAGGAAATGTGAAATTACAAAACTAAACAAATTAGGGATGGAGATTTTGTCTACATATAAGAAACTTGTTTGCTCTATATTTCAAAAAATGCATTTATGCAGTGTCATTTGGAGCTATTTCCTGAAAACTTTGGCCAAGTTTGCAATGAGCACGGTGAACGTATTCACCAGGAAATTGTGAAAATGGAGTAAAGATACAAGGAAAAATAATCCACTAGAACGTTGGCAAACTACTGTTGAACAATTTTTCAATGATGATTTTGAGAAAATGCATAAGCAAAAGTCCCAGCAAACCTATAATATAAAAGGAATAGATGCAAGTGTTTGTAAACACTTTTTTTATTGAAAACGTTAGGTTACAAATATCTTACAAATAGCCAATTTTATATTTTCAATGTTATAGTCATTTTCATCAACAAAAATTAGTAATAAATAGCTATTTTAATCTCAGAGAAAAACTTTTCATCGAAATTTGTTATCCTGTGAATTAATAAAAATAAATATTCGAAAATATAATTTTAATAGAATATTTATTTAAATAGATTTCCTTATGCAAAGGTTCGATTCTCACAAGAGGTGTGCGCCCAAAACTTTTTTTTTTTTTTTTTTTTTTTTTTTTTTGAAAATGAATAGCCACTATTGAGGTAGATACAAAATGCCAAGCACATCAGCTGACGGTTGGCATGGCAATTTTCTTGTAAAAATATATTCTTCATCATTAAACACAATTTATAAAACGACCCATCAAAATGGTTTTACACATAACAAAATAATCAACAATAGCAGACTTATTGGTTAACATACAAAAACATTGTAAAAAGATATTTAATTTTTGTCTACTTTTATTCATGTTATTTAAAGCAATGTAATAATTTAATACTGAATGAAATGCAGAGGGGTTGCTTATAAAGATCACTTGAAGAACGAAAAGTTGATGTATATTTTGATTGGAAAATTAGAGTAGTGATAAAAAAAAAAAACTGTATAATTATTTCAATAATTTGACTTGTGATCAAATAGAACGTAGTTTAAATAAAAGAAAATAAGCTTTGGTTTCTCAATGGTGGTGCGAGTCGCAAGCACTGTGGCGAGAGACAAACAAAAATAGTGGACCCTGGGCTCAAAAATAGTCATTTTCAGAGCCCCTGTGCAAATCAAGGATTATTTACAGTATATGAATCCTGTGAAATTATTATGATACATGAATTATTATCATAATGTATTAATTTTTTTGGTATAAGAATTCTGTGTATATTTCTTCGATTTCTACCATACGATACAATGGGGCAGTTACCCCTAAATTTCCTCCCGGAATGCACTATCCCCTACCGTTTGTAGTATACATGAATCCCATCAAGGTCCCTCCCTTAACTTTCTAACTGGTAGGGCCTTCGTAGCCCTAGGTTCTCGCGTGAGGTATGGAGAATCAAAAAAAAAAAAAGACACAATTGATGTGAGATGCCTTACATACATTGTCATAATCGCCACCGAGTCTCCAGGACTCTGAAAGCAATAACTGAACGACGTCGGCAAAGATTTAGATTTTTAGTTTGGCTTGTCTCTCTACGATCATCTTGTGCACATGACCGCTAAACAGACCGGGACCTACAGTTTGAAGTGGATTCCGAACCACTAAATAAGATTCTGCCAGAATTCGAACCTGAAGCCTGTGATACCAAAGGCCAGAGCGCTAGCCACTTGACAACCAGGCCGCCCAAAATTTTAGAACTTGAATCCACCTGCACAGTACAGTTACTGCGCATGATATCACTGGCCCGTCAGTCAGGCACTTTTTTTATTTTAAAGTATTTTATTGGTGAGCTACATTTTATTAACAGACTTTAAAAGCAAAAATTTCTCCTTTTTATTTTCCAATTTCCCAGTATACATTTTTTTTCTTTTCATTACATTCGTGAAATTTCAATGAATTTAACAAAAAATTATTAATTATTTCCGTTAATCAATAATTATTTTCTGTTCCTATTCATTTCCAAAATATATTTAATGCTGGACAAACACACCCCTCACATCGCTCAATACACACGAATTGTGCTTAAAAAGAAACCGAACTCTTGCTATAACATCTTTAAATCAGAAGGAAACTCAGCCATGTAACGATTTTCAGTTTTGAAATTCCATTAAACTAAAAATAAATAAATATAAATAAGAATAAAACTTTTAGCTTTAAATTCTGCTTTTATTCAACAGATGGCGCCACTAAGCATCGCGAAGTAACTTCTAAGAGAAGTAATTCATGCCTGGGTGACTTGGATTCGCTTAGTAATAGAAGATCAAAACTCTTTTCCGACGCAGTATATTCCCAAAGAATACTAGAAATGAAAGCACACAGCGTAAGTGAATTATAAATACGCATCAGCAAAAATAACAAAGGAAGCATATTGTTTTCAAGCAGATTCTTCTATAAGCTGCAGCAAGACATCCAGACGTGGTGCATTATAGGTCACTTACTAAAACGTGAATTGTCCTGTAACAGACCTATTACAATCTCCTCTATATACGAATTCCGTACCGTTCATTCACGCCTTATAGCGGTCCTCTGGAAAGACCCCCTCACAAATAGCCATTGGTGTAGCGACCAAAAGACTGTGGCTGAGATTCGCTTCATCAGATATCTTTGTCCATACAAGCGCTATTAAAGTAGCCCATTTCACTACGAAGCCGCTTAAACTGGATGCATATCATTCATCATTCCTGATACATTGTCAACATGTGAAATAAAGAGCCTCTGCGAAACTCCCACGCCCTTGCAGCGCCATCTAGAGAGAGTGGAGAGCATTTCTAACCCAACATTGCTATGTAATTACTACATCTATATGATTTTACATCTTCATACATAACTGTGTCATATAACAGTTTTAGATTTGAAGTATCTGGTGCCTTGCTCTCTCCAGATCAATGCACAACCAGATCTAATCTCCAGGACTCATCTCTGTAGTGTGCACAAGCCTATAGCTGTATGACCCAGGTAACTTTCTCTTTTTGCCCAGTGGAAATGGGTTATGTTCTATAGTCGGTTACACACAAAGGGTTAACTTGCATAGAGTCCTTGATTGTGAAAATATCTTCATACCATACTAGCAAAAAGTATCTTATTATTGTTATTCATGAAAAAATTACCTGAAATAAGATGAGGCACAGTTATGTTACTCCTCCTTCACATCGAAATATTTAGAAAGTGGGATGCATTGACTAGCCGACTTGGAACAGACATGTTGGATTTGGATTTCATCGGACATGTATCGAATTTCATCCAGTATTTGGACTTGAATGCGAGACATATTAAGGCATCAAGCAATCTCTCCGTCAATCTAACCGATCGCACGCCATATAAACGACTTCTCTTAGACATTGCTAACATTGTTTTCATACTAACAATTGAATACAATAAGCGTTATTAAAAATTACGCATAAATTTAAAAGTGGGACATTCCCTCTTTCCTTCGACTTTTATATAAATTTCTATTTTTTATAAAAACAGTAATGGGAATAATCTTTCCATAATGTTTTAGGAAAATTATTAATCATCGTTTTTCCTCGCTATTTTTATTCTATTAATGATGAGTGTCAAAAATAATAGGTTGTATCTTAACCTTAAAAGACCTGTGTAATAAGTTGAGGAGTGTAATAAGTTGAGGAGAAAATACCAGCTTTAATACGTAGCTACATTTAGATTTATTGGGGTACGGAAATTTTTTTTGAATATTAATAGATTTTTCTGCAAAAAAAGTAGTATATTTTCTGGACATTTAGCAAATTTATTATTAAATTTTATATGATTTTTTTTTTAAATGCAAGCATATTATTTTATCGTACTCAAAATATCACCAAAAATCTAAATTAATCTCATTATAATTGTTTATCTATAAAAGATGTCCTCAAAGATTGTACATTTTATATGAATTCGTCTTTAAAATTTTATGATAAATTTCCATACGTAACTGATGTTTTTTCACATTCTGAGAGAGAACTTGTGTTAATCTTAATAATAAAATATGTATCTAATGAATTCTTTACTCAATATACTTTAACATACATTATCAATTTCAGTAAATTATCAATGCATATCAATGCGAGTTTATATATGTACCATTTCACTCTTGATTTATTTAAAACAATAGAAAATTAAGATAAAAATATTTCAAAGGGTAATTAATCCAAATTATTAGAGAGAATGCAAAATTAATTTAGAATAATTAAAAAAATGTATTCAATTGCCAAGTAAAACATTTTTATAATAAATTACTGTAATACGAATAAGGAAAATATTGATACAGCTTTCAAATAAATAGATTATTTTTTGAATTTATAATTCAAACCAAGGAGTATCTATCATTCCACCTCTAGCAACTGAAAGTAAATAAAACTTCTTGAATTTAGTTAATTTTTAAGCTAAAATAATAAAATTTAACTAAGCTCAAAAAAGTGTTAGTTAATTTATTTAAAGTTCACCATTCAAATAGTTAATTTAGTTGACTCTCATCTTACAAAGTTTTCGTAAACTATTTTGATAAAATAACAGAATTATAATATCCATCAAGATTGATAATAATTTCAATGGAAATAAGACTATATTCCATTCAAAGTCTCAGAAAAACGTTCAGTTACAGACTTAAAATTTCCGGCTCATAATCTAATAGAAACGTGGGCAGCTGTAAACAGGTTAAAATCTCAATAACAGTGTGGGTTGGGTCAATAATTATAGAAACAAGGAGATTTGATGGGGATTACGACAATCTGTGTAAAGCACCTCGTATCGATAGTCAGCTGATAGCTTTATAGGAATTTCCAGGTTTTTCACATATAATATGAACATGTGGAGAGCAAATACCGCTATAAGTTTTCCTGGAAGGGAATTTCTCTCTCCACCACCCATCGGTGGATGTTCGTGGCAAAGACTGAAACGAGAAGCCCAGTGAAATCAAAAAATTTAATCGGCTGGGTCGATAGACAGAATTTAGAATAACAGCACAGCCACACAATTTAGAATTTAATGTAAGAACAATCTTAGGCAAACAGAGAAAGGAAAATATCATTAAATCATATTCAGGAGATAAATTATTTTCATCAATTATCGTTCAAAATTGAAAAAAGAAAACAGATTAAAAAAAAAATTATATATATATATATATATATGTAGGATTTGATTGTGTGCTAATCACAAGGTGGTGATACATCACGGGCTATGTGTCTTTGACACAAACCTTTTGCCATGTAGTGGCAGTATTCGACTTTGAACTCTGGCCCTGGGAGAAGGGGAAGAGATTGTTGTTATTTTGTAGATGGGCGCGGGAGAAGAACGCTGGCCGACAACGTGAGAGCAGGCGAGACTGAGGCGGACTGCGACAAGCAGCGAGAGAGGAAGACTGTGATGTATTAATAGTTAATGTAAATATAGCTGTATAATAGTGCTTCATTAAATGTTGTTAAAAGAAACACCATGTTTCTTTATTGTGTTTGGAAAACATCCCCTAGACAACACACTCCGACTGTTATATATGTCTACATAAATATATATATATATAAATATAGTCTACATAAATATATATATAATATATATATATATATATATATCCAAGCGATTTTATGAAAAACACAATGAAATTATTTAGATAATAAAAAAGCAATAGAATTCCAAACGATTTTATAAAAAACGCCATGAATTTTTTCAGAAAATAAAAAAACAATAGAATTCCAAACGATTTTATAAAAAACGCCATGAATTTTTTTTTCAGAAAATAAAAAAACAATAGAATTCCAAACGATTTTATAAAAAACGCCATGAATTTTTTTCAGAAAATAAAAAAACAATAGAATTCCAAACGATTTTATAAAAAACGCCATGAATTTTTTCAGAAAAAAAAAACAATAGAATTCCAAACGATTTTATAAAAAACGCCATGAATTTTTTTCAGAAAATAAAAAAACAATAGAATTCCAAACGATTTTATAAAAACGCAGTGCAATAGAATTCCAAACGATTTTATAAAAAACGCCATGAATTTTTTCAGAAAATAAAAAAACAATAGAATTCCAAACGATTTTATAAAAAACGCCATGATTTTTTTTCAGAAAATAAAAAAACAATAGAATTCCAAACGATTTTATAAAAAACGCCATGAATTTTTTCAGAAAATAAAAAAACAATAGAATTCCAAACGATTTTATAAAAAACGCAGTAAAATTTTTAAAAAAATAAAAAAACAATAGAATTCCAAACGATTTTATAAAAAACGCCATGAATTTTTTCAGAAAATAAAAAAACAATAGAATTCCAAACGATTTTATAAAAAACGCAGTAAAATTTTTTTAAAAATAAAAAAAAATAGAATTCCAAACGATTTTATGAAAATACATGAAATTTTTTAGAAAATAAAAAAACAATAGAATTCCATACAATTTTATGAAAAAAACACATAAAAGAAATTTAATAAAAATGCACGAGGAAGAAATGTAAATAAACCAATAAGAATAGTTAATGAAAGAAATTTTTAAAAATAAACCAATAACAAACATTGCAAGCGAGCATCTCTGACCCACTCACCTTAAAACAATACCCGCATATTATATTGATTCTATTGTCTTTATGAATCAGCAATTTTAGTATATCTTTCTGTGCTATTAGGTAATACATGGATTGAACATTATTAAAAAGTTTTAAGCTTAAATCTTTTATTTTAAAGTGTAAATCTTTATATTTTGTTAGAAAAGGCAAAATGTAATAAACATAACAGATACTATATGTAAAGTTTTTCAATATTTAAGTTTATTTCTTTTGGTTTTGATTAAATTTGGATAGTTTTCCCATTTAATCCTTTTTATTCTAGATAACTTAACAAAAAAAGTATCCTTTTTTAACTTTATAAAAAAAGTAATTTTATTCTTCGAATTTTTTGGACAAACACTTCATAAAACAAGTGACAAATATCTTCCTCGCCTGTCAGAATGGCAAAATCAAATTAAAATTACAAAAACATCTGTGGTTCTTTAAAAATATCGAATACTGCTATAAACGAAATCGTGAAAGAAATTAATAAACTTTCTCACTTACTCTTTGACATTTTAACTTTATTGCATTTTTTTATTAGCGTGTAAATCTTATTAAATTTTTCTAGTTTTCTACGTTGGCTTCAAAGTTTCCAGTCACTTCAGTTTAAGTAAGAACTTTATTATTTAAAGTATTTCTTTTTTTTATGTACATTTTATTTACTTATCCTCTTGAAGCTTGTTTGTTTGTATTAAAAAATATATAAAAATGTTTAGAATATCAATTTAATCTTCTTTTTTGGTCTTCATTCTCGCTTCTTACTATTTCAGCATTTAAACAATTCATTGATTAAATGTTGGTTTATGTATAGCATGTCTCTCGATATAAAATCATATATAAGTATAGAAATGGAAGGTTTTTACAGACTTTCAATGAACTACAAAATTAAAATATTTCAATTTAACATTTATTGTTTGTTTGCAGTACATCCAAAAGATACTCATTTGCATCCATGTATTAGCAAGCGTCCTTGGAATTATGGAATCAACAAGGAGTCTTCTTCACTGGCGCATCAGCCCATTGGCAGATTTCGAGACAGGAGATGTTTTCTTTTTACGGGGTAGTTTTGAGATGTTTCTTTTTAATGCTGTTGACTTTAAGGTTTTATGGTAACCCGTATTTGAATTCGTGCGGGAAAATGTACTTTTTTTAATTTTAGAATGTTAGTTCACGGCAGAAAAAGATCTCTGGAAAGTATTAAATTTTTTGTGGTCTTGTGAGGATGTATTTGTTCTTGTTTTCTTCAATCATTTGATATGGCTATGCAAGTACAAGTTAGTGAGGACAATTTTAGTGAGGCAATAAAAAGATCATTTTTGCCTCTAACAAAGGATATATCAGATGTAAATTATTCCCCGGTTTTTTCCATTTTATTGATATTGCTTTATCATTCTAATTTGGCATCGTAAACAACATGAAATATTTTTTGACAAAATTAGAAAAAAATTTGCCATAATTTTATCGTAACAACGATTGTTAATTTTGCTAAAATTATACATTTTTGTGAGTTGGAAAAACAAAATTCCACATAAAAATTTGACACTACAGCGAGAAAATTAGTCTTAAAAGTAATTTGAGAATAAAACTTTCGCAAAATAGTGATATATATTTTTTGGCTATACCATTTGATGTAAAACAAATCATTAAAGTTTTGCCATAATAGTGGTAAAGTTTTGGAGATAAAACATTAAAATTTGGCATAAAGGCAATTTAGGCATAAATATTTTGGCATAATAGTACTAAAATTTGGCGTTAAAGCGTTAGCATTTGGCGAAAAAGCATTTTTGGAAAAAATTTATCTTAGTTTCTCATAGTGTAAAAGCAATTTAAAAATAAAATATCTAAGAGTGCAAATATTTGGTGATAAAGAGACAGATTTTGATGTAAATGCATTTCAGAAATAAAATTTTGGCAGGGTAGTGATAATATTTGACGTTAAATCGATAAAATTTGACTTAAATACAATGTGAGGAATAAATTTTGATGTAATATCTGTTTGGCTACTAATGTTGGCCTTATTGGGCGATGAATTTTCGCGAAGTAGCATTTTACAACTATGTTGAACTTCGGTAGTGATTTTGGCATCCTAGAGATAGATCTTGGCGTAATATCATTTTACAGCGAAAAGTAACTGCTGTATTCATTATTATGCTTACTTGGCGACTTGGCATCCTGGCGATGCATTTGGCACAAAGGGTACAGGATTCTGGATTTTTACCAGAATTTTAATTACTTGTATACGAATTTTTTGCGCCTATCATATATTTGCACTTTTTCATAATATTTATTCTTTGGAAGTCACTTATTACCATACTATTAACTAGCGTTCTTGCAGATGCTGTTAAGGTTCACATAGACACGTGGAACATTATCAAAGCATTTATCTCTCGTTAAGATTCCTAAAATATCAATATTTAAGCAATAAGAAGTAAATATCCCGGAGCTATATATCAAATAAACATATCCGCATTTTCAAAATAGATAAAAAAAAAGCATTAAAATAGTTACATTATTTGATCTTCACACATCAGATAAAAAAAAAGTTTATTACTGTCAAAACAAAGTACCTCATTATTCCTGTCATCCAAAGAGGATTAGGGCTCCTGGCGATACTTTTAACAAAAAAAAAAAAGTAGAAAAAGAAAGAAAGGAAAGAAAAGAAAAGAAAAACGCGTCGAAATTTCGATTTTTACCACCCTAGTGATATGGAGACGTAATCCTCCTTCATATATTGAATCGAAATAGATTTTGTTTTGCTTCAGAATTCATAAGCATGATTTTCATTAATATATAAATTAAAGAATGTTTTTTTTAACTTCTTGTATTATAGTCAATAAGTGTTGTGAGTAATTTTTTTAATGTGTCGATAAATAATTTTTGATTTTGATTTTTTTTTCTGCAGATTTTGCTTGTTATTACTTTCTGATTTTGAATATAAACTATTAGTCAAATATTATTTGAGACAAATTTGATTGAGAGGCAAATTAATTTATGCTGTCTCTAAAAGTTTAAAACTTGAAGTTTATCAACTTTCTACAGTGTCAAGTACTTTTTAAGAGCATTAAAACACACAAAATGCGAAGAAAGGTAACCGAAAGTGATTTAAATGTCTTCAAATGTTGGCAATTTAATCCGCCCTTGGTAGCATACCTTTTAGACATAATAATGAGTCAAATCTAGTATCTACAATATATTTAATTAATACGTTAAATTTAGCGATTTTGGAAATCGGTGAGTGCTTAAATTGTATTTTTATCCAAACATAAAGCAATATACATTTTTGTTAATGTGTGGTACTAAGTGCTCCTAATTCATATTTTGTCAATTTTAATCAAATACATGTAGAGTTAAATACTTTCAGTCATGGTATTTCTCTATTACAAAATGTACTTCTGAAGTTAATGATTCGCAAATTATTTACCGAAAAAAAAGAGATGATGCACTAGTTCTTTGTTACACAGCAGATCCTTATGTATGTATCTAAAATATTTTTTTAAGTGAAAGAAAACTTATTCGAGTAAAATGTCATGCAATAATTCCTTATATTACATTTATATATCGAAATACAATGCATATAACGGTAGACGATGGAAAAATGAGGTATGCATAAGTTTCATACGAACATACTAGACAGAACCTAACCCGAGTAGATTGGCAATGCCTTCATCAGGTATAGATAGGAACGAGTTTTACAGTTTTGGGCTCTCCTAATAAGGTTAAAGGATCACGCTAGAAACCCAATTCTTAATTACTTACGAACTTGTGTTATTGAGTTTCAAACCTGCTTCTTTATTTTTGAAATCCAACACATTATCCATATACTGATTGTATGTAAAAGTTGGGAAAATATTTTAAATCTTTGTTGTCTGTCTCCGTCCCATCATAGATCAAACCTACCTATCGATGCAATATTATAAACGGACACAAAATTCACTCAGAATTTAAGGGAACTTTAAATGGTTCATTTTGAGTTTTACAGCTTTCGTGAGTTATTCCAAAAATAATCAAGAAAATCCTACATACCATAACGCAGAATCGGCCAAAAATCTTATTACTCCTGAATGAAATAGAGTATAAAAACCTTTTTGGCTCTTTTCCATAATTTTAATTTTATGTTCTTAGATCTTTACTAAAAGATTTAGAAAAGATTGTAAAATAAATTGAATGACTTTTATTGATCTCGTATATCTATAAAAGCAGCATTGTATAGCAAAGTTTTTATTTTATTTTATTATTATTATTTTTTGTTACAATTTTAAAGATGTAGCATTTGCATTTATTTAAAAGACTTTATTGTACTCTAAATTTTTCTTTCAAAAGAAACTTATATACTATAAAAATAATAATACTGAATTAACAGATACTAACTTACTATAGAATAGCTTAATGTATGCAGATGAAAATTGTAAATTTTAAGCACTTAAGATACTATACTTTTAATATGCTAAATCTTATTTTTTTCTTAACAATAAAATATCTTTTATAAGTAAGAATAAATAATTTACAATATGTATATTAATAGCTTAACATTAATTTAATAATAATTTAATAATAATATCTTGATAATAAATAGTTTTCTCAAATTTACAGCGTTTTGCAAAACTTACTCTATAATTACTCTACTTCTCCATTTTATTACTCCATTTATCCATTACGTTCATCTTCATATTAGTATAATGTTAAAAAAAATTGAAAGCAGGATTCAGCTTAGGAACACTTTTACTCGACAGGGAAAAGAATGCAGCATTTCTTTGCTTTTTAGTACCTTCTTTTATCCTGGGAAGTTTCAAATAGTTTTTAATCTGTACTTTAATGTTTGTTTCATTGGAGATCTGATATTTCGAAGCTCCAGAACGTTGGTTATTTAACCTTTTAAACCAATTTTTCTACGCATTCCGGTTAACATAATCGTTGTGAAGGATTGACATTCTAACAAAGCTGTCCTTCTAGAAATAAAAGTAAGTGGATCTTGACACATGAGGAGTTGACCTGATTCTTTTGTGGGCTGAGCTGCGTAATACAACCTCTTTGAAGGCTGCCTACAAAAAATAAGACAATTTATGTTCGTTGACACCTTTTTCAAAAACTCTAACTGTGCGCAGTACAGAAATAACCCCTTTACTAAGATAAATTAATACCATAATTGTTTTGTTCTGTTCTTAGTTTTTGTCATATACACACTCGTATTCGCTTAAATTGCAGTTTCGAAACTGAATAAAACTTATTTCGCATAAATTTGGCAGGAGTACAAAGAGACTATTAAATTAACAGAGCAAGGATAAAAGTGTAGGATAAAAATATATATTGTGGCCCCATTCGTATCACGTCTAAGCTAGCATGTCAAATTTCTGAACGGCCCACACTAATTTTACTAGTTGTAACTGAGATGGATGGCAAATTGGATATATCTACAATAGAGTTAAATGTGCATATATATTGGTAAGGAGAATAGAAAACCTACTCTATGAATCCTAAACTTAGACCTACATATGACTTCAACTTATTTTGCTTCTTTAATCAATTCATATGTCGTAAAAAAAATAATAATAAATAAATATGAAAAAAAAACAACAACATCGAACACTCCCAATTCATGACCAAGTGATATCCAAGTGTCCATGATTGAGAGACAAAGAATTCTATGACTTGGAAAAATACTATATAATCAAAAATGATGATAACTGAAAGTGTTAGAATATTATTTTTTATAATAAGATGTATTTTTATTTCAACATTATAAGTGTTCAAGTGACGTTGTACGTTTGCTTAACAGCGACTTAAACGAAGACGTGGAGAATTGAGGTCAATAGTAAGCAATCGATATAAAAATACGATTCCCAAATCTTTTTTCAAAAAATAATTTTTTTTTCTAAATTCTGATAATTAGTGCTAAAATAAAATGTTAAAAAATCAATTCAATTGCATTATTCAGCAATGCAACCACTACCAAAAATTTAATAGAAAATTTTTGTTTTAGCAGCAAACCAAATAAGTCTTAACACTTATTTGATTTACTGAGAATAGTTTCTTAACTATTTTCAATACTCAGACTTCCAAAGAGTTATCTTGGATGAACAGTGAAAGGCGATCTTATAAAAGTTATTTTATTTTCCAAGAACAAATAAGATTTAATGCATTACAAATATAGCATCTTTGCGATTAAAATGTACAATTCACTTTTACTTGTCTTCGGCTTTCTGTAATATATTGTTAGCTATTAATTTTGTTTTTTGTAAAAAATGTACAATATTATGATATCTTATAAATTAATGCAAATGGATCACTTTTAAAATTGTAAAAAAAAAATCACTGTTAATGCACAATTTTTTTTACACAAATAGGAATTCAATAAAAATTATCAAATTTATTTCATAAATTTTTTTGAAACCTTTAATAAATGTAATAGTCCATAATACTACAGTAAAGAATCAGGAGTTGGGTATTAAAGAGTCGGAAGTCGATATAAAAAACTGGTCGGAAGTGTTTTATTCAACTAACCACCCTTGCTGAAATGATTAGCGACGATTCAGGGCTAAATATCTATTGTCTAATAAGATCCATTGAACTGTATTATAATTTTAAAAAATCATTTTGATTGAAATATATCAACTTATTTGATCAATTTTTGTGCCTTTAAACAAACAAAGAGTGAATATATCCAATTTGTATCCCAGTGGTTACGGAGGTAAAAAGTTTACCAAAAATTGAATAGGAGCACCACTGGTGACGTCCAATGTAGTCATTGCTTTCATAGAAGAACAGTCTCAATAACGATTGTGAAATCAATTATAAGCATCTCGCTTCGAGAATCAAACTACTTGGTGAGACATTTCGGGATTTTTTCCATATGGCACACAAATGTCAAAATGTTGCCCATGCATGTCCTACCAGAGAGCAATGTCCCTATTTCAAAGGTCGTCGGTGTGCTGTTTATGCTATGCATAATTTTTTAAAATTTGCTGTCTTCTGTAAAAACATTTAGAGTTAATTGGTCAATATTTGCTTATAATTTTATGTAGAAAACTTAACAAGGAAGCTTGACTAATGAGGCGAAAAACTTACACATACTGTCATAGTAACCTTGTCTTCATTTGCTTTTCTTCTTGTTTAACTTTCTGTCGTAGAGACTGCAAACCGTATTGTTTTCGAACTTCTTTGTTTTTTTCTTCACGCTTTTATTGTATTTGTTTATATTGCCTTTCCCACTGAATTTCACTTGTTATTTGTGTTGTCCCTTATTTTGTTTGATTAGTTTTTTTATGTGATTTAAATTTTACTAACAGTATCATTATTCTGACTAAAGTGCTTGCCGTTGGTCAACAATCCGTGTCCTAGAAAAGAAGGATCCTCGCAATTAAGCTGAGATGGGCGAACGAATCGTCATGTGTATGATTTCTCCTTTATCTATACGGGAATGGGGGAAATAAATGATCTAGAAAATACTTCCTTTGGGCACAAAGATGAGAGTGATTATGTTTCAAATGCCTTCCTAGGGGAGTTCGTTTCAAATTGTGGTGACAGACATTGTGCAGTAGAATTTCTGATGCACCCAGGCAAACATTTATATTGCTGTTTCAGTGGCGAATAACTTAAGTCAAAAGTTCCCATCATTTGAAAACAATACATAGCGAGACGTATGCAACGAATAATACAAATACATATGATTTCATCGCTATTAATTCTAAGTCTGACAGTCAAGAAATTATTAATGCACCAAAATTAAATTTCTATATAAAAATTATGATTAATTCTGACAGTCAATTTCCTAAAAAAAATTCGCATGAAGCATCTGATAAATGTAGTAAAAATAGTGTATTAAATTTAATTTAGTTCGAGTCGAAATCTTTTGTTGTTTTTATTATTGTATTCGGTTCAAAATCCAACAGCCATAGAAAATAGTCCTTACTAAACGTATAGTGTCGCCATCTACTGTGTAATTGAAACATAAACTACTGCATTAAAAAAAATTTCGAGTTTTCGATTCTAGCTAAGTTAAATTTAAAAAACAATTTTTAATACAAATATAAGATGCTTTGTGCGAATTTTTTCGCAAATTAATTGTCAGAATTAATTATAACGAATATTTTTATTTGCCTTAAAAATGAAATATTTTTTATCAAAATACGTTTTGAACATAGAATACATATACTAGAATACATTTCTTAAATATTATATATATATATATATATATTAATATTTTTTTAAAGATCGTAGAAAAGAATTAATCGAATAGAAGATAATTTAAAGATAATGATAGAAAAAATTAAATTAGAATAAAAATTTGTTACTGTGGTTATTTTAGAAAGCATATGGCATTAATTGTATAGATGTGGAGTAAGAATTTTGATTTTGTCTTGTTTGTCTTAAAATCTTGAATCTATTCAAGATTTTAAATACTACTAATTTGTATATTTTGAAAATAAAATTATTTATTTATCATTATTTGAAAAGAGGAAGAGGAGAGGATTTAATATAATAATACTTGTAATTTCGTAATTTAAAAATCGAAACAGATAATACGTACAACTAGTAAACTACATGAAAATAATTCAGTTCCTTAAAATAAAATACACTAAAATAGCTTACTTTTGAATATTTTTTAGGTTTAAATCAATGTTTATGATAACAAATAAAAACATTAAATTTATTTTGAAAAATATCTGAACTTCATGGAGTTCATTGTACTACGCAATATAAAATCTGAATACACAAAATTTTGCTATTTATTGTGGAAATTGAATAGAAAAGATAGTAAATGGGAATTCTGAAATGAAGATATATCAACCTGGTGGCAAAATGGCTAGCGCTGTGGCCGTTGGTACCACATGCTTCAGGTTCGACAGCTGGAGGTGGCATGGGTGTTTGAGTGTGGTTAGGAATCCACGTTAAACTGTAGGTTCCGGTCTAATTCCCAAAATGTGCACAAAATGACCGTAGAGCGACAAACCATATTAAAACTTTTTGACGAAATAAGTTTATTTTAAATTAATCCTTTACTTATATAACAAACATCTACTTCTCTCATCAATTTCTGTTTATTAAAAATACTTGCAAAAGCTTTAAACAGAAATTGAAACCATTTTTATTTTTTTACTTCAAGCAGAAGTTTTTCAAAATTTGTAAAACAAAAATAAGGGATGAAATTTTCATAAGACTGCAAATAAAGCCCTAATACAAGAAAAAAAACCTTAGAAAAGGTGTGAATCATTTTAAAATGTGCATGTAACCCATGCACATTTTAAAATTATTCTACTTTTGAGAAGGTAGTAAAAAATTAAGGTACAAAAAAATGGAAGTGCATACGTAATCATGAGATATAATAGAGCGAGATTAGTGACAATAATTAATTTTTATGTTTACCCATACTACTACCCTTTTTATTTGATTTTGTCATTATTAATATTATTTCCTTATACTGTCAACCGGTATGTCCCATATCCTCAGACATATTCGCAGCCTAGCGTCAGGTTTACTGTAACATACAGAATGAAATTAATATAAGATTTTGCAAAAAAATATTTCAAAACTGTAGCCATGTCCACTTTTGTAATAAGTTTCACGTGAATCTTTTCTTTAAAATCGAAAAAGTTTTTCACCATGTATATGTTTCCATAAAAATTGTCCAGATTTAGTTGTATATCTTTAAGAATTATAATGTACAACATGAGACTTTGGTTCGGAATATAAATGAAAACATTAAATAAACTGTTTTTATACGATAACTGACAAAAATACAACATCATAACTTTACATTGAATAAGAAAAAAGTCGTTTCGCAGCCAAGATATCACGTGGTACCCTTTTTTTTATTTTAAAAATAACTTCAAAGTGTTTTATAAAGTCTAGTTACCATGGCAACAAAAAGGTTTGTAAAAAAGGATATTATTAATAAAGAAAACTTAAGAAAAATCATATTTTCTCAGTCAAATAATTATTGAGACATTAAAATCTTACAGTAAAAATTTTTATATGTTATACAATTCCTTTGGGTGTACATTTATGTGGTAGTGTTATTTATCGCATAAAATGTGTGCTCTGAATAAAATGTGTAATGTGTGCTGTGAATAAAATGTGTAATAAATGTGTGCTTTCTTTGCTCTGAATAAATAAAAAAATGTCCAAAGAATCGTAACTCTATAAAGGCTGCAAATCATACAAGGCAAATGATGCCCTTAAATTATTACAAAGCATCGGGTAAACATAATTTTAACTCTACCAAAATGAAAAAAATACATAGAAGTTAAAAATGTAAAAATGTATGTAAATGTAAAATGTATTTTTGGTTAAATACTTAATGATTATAAAAAGTTTTAAGATTAAACACTTAACGGTTTAAAAAGTTTTCGTTAAATAATTAACTGGCCCTTACATGTTTATTTAACACATAGTATTTCATAACTCCTTATATGCTGTGCAGTACGGCATAAAATCGAGTATACCTTAAAAAATTTTCAAGCAACCAAAACATCTCATATGGAGAGATTTATTAACTGTCATAGGTACATTTTTAATTAATGATATTTTACTTCTAATTCTTCTAGTTTTTTTTACATACTTTTGCAATGCATCTAATAATTTTTCGGACACCATGTATATTTAAACCTCTTCTTATTTTGCAAATTTCAAATAGAGAACGAAATTCAAATTGCATTGAAGATAAAATTTATTTTATCGAAGAAGAAATAATTAAGTAAGAAATTTCTTCTTTATGAATGGCAGCATGCTTTTCAAATTTCAGTCGCACGTTTTGCAACCAAATACATGTTTTGAATCTAAACAAAGTTGGATGTTCAACTCAAAAAATGAAACTTATTTCATATTGGTAAATTCAAGTCTTCTAGCTCAAAGCTTTTCATACGTCATATATAATCAAACTATTTGAACTTATGAGGTTGAATTTGAATTTATTAAATGAATGGGATGCATTTCTAAAACACCCAGAAAGTAAGACAATTTCTGTGTGTTCTTATATAATTAATTGAACCATTTATTTTTGATTAGCAATCATCCATCAGTTTTAATTTTAATATCATTTAAATTTTATTTTTAATACTAGTTACATTTTTTACATTGGTTTCATTTCTTAATTTAGTTCAGAAATGTTGAGAAATTAAAGGATTATTAAATTTGTAAGTATTAATCATTTTGTAAAAATGTATCACCCCGTTTTAAAGTAAATAAATGTCCTTCGTGAATTGATTAATTATTTGAGAATCATGCTTGATGAGCAATACAATTGTTTATTGATTGTTTCGCCATGTTAATTGTTTATTGAATGTGTACCAACAATTGTTTATCGAATCTAAGCAAAACTGCAGAATAGGGCCCGCTGGGATTTGGCGCCAAAAATTCTTTTGGCCAAAGTGCACCAAGAAAAGGGTTGCGATTGTAAAGGAAGTGAATTGCAAACAGTACAAAAAAATACGGGTTACCAAATTTGGCGATTTATTTTTCTATTTGGCTCGCGCCTGTACCAAAAATTAATCATCGTAGTAACTTATCATGTGTAGCAACTTATTTTAGAGCCTAAAGTCGCTAGGTCGAAATTATGCAATTATCTTCCCCCCCCCCCTTCCTTAAAAAATATTAATTAAAAAGAGATGATGCATTATTGTAATCTATAATCATTACACAATTTATACACGAAGTTTAAGATGTTTAAAGCCAAATTTTAAGCGACTTTCTTCTTTTTTTTTGGGCGATTTTGAGTTTTTTTAATACTTTTGCCAAATAACGACTCCACCCCTAACTTCACTCTTTTAGGGTTTACAATCCCCAAACTTCTCCTCCTACTGACATTCCTTAAAACTGTAGCGTGGGAAGGGAAAAATAAAAGGTTGCCATAATTAGAATAATGAATGGATGATTTGCGATTGGCTTTGGTGATTGCTAACTTGGCGTGAAAATGGATCGGGGAATCCCAATTTATAGAAAAGGGAAACGTTAGACAAAGGGCGATGTATAATTGTCTCTGCGAATTTTCGGTTAAGACTTTTTTCTGGTTTTGCTTTATTTTTCTTGTGAAAATACGTCAATCTCTGCCAGTTTATTGGCACGGCTACCTTAATTGACAATTAACAACTGTCGCCAAGTCAAAATATTGCTGGAGGAGATCATATAATATCTGCATCATTAAAAGCATACGATTTCCGAAGTCATTCATTCACAATTTTGTCAAATATGGAATAATTTATCATTTGACATAACTATTGAGCAATCATCTGGGAATTTTTGGCGAGAGACAACTCATCGCCAATTGGCAATTTGCGAAATATACAAAAAAAAAAATTCCAGATTTATTTATTTGAAAATAATGTGACACACTTAGAGCTTAAAACTCATGCAAAACATTTATGAAAGCTGAGTTTCATTGTGATGAATTATTAAAAATGTTCTATTTTGAAACCTGATGATTCGAATAATGGCATGATGAAACTAGATTTAAACCACCAAACATATTATTTTATACTTGCAAATTTAACAAATAAATATTCGACAAAATATTGTGGGAATAGACCATTTTCTGTAAATAGTCGTATTTTGTTGTAAATTATAAAATGGTGCATGATACAAACAAACTGAATGTCTTCTATATCTAAATAGATTTTGCGCCTATTTTTACATCTCGTACTAAATGGCATTGCATTCGCCAAATACTATAGCACTTAACAAAAAAAATATATACATTTTTAGAAATTTTCTATAACATAACGTTAAAAAAAAGTAGATTTTCTTATAAGTTCAATTTTAAATAATTATGATTTTATTTTTAGAATATGTCAGGTTATCTGAATAATTTCGTTGGCTATGTTCTTAATTTATTCAAGAAAGAAAATCGAGAGAATCATAGAGATACGACAATTTATGGCACACCTCCTAGGCGTAAGTTTTACTCTATTTTTTCGTAGTTGAAAAATACCAATTACCATTAATTATTTATTCGTTCCAAAAATTAAAAGTTTAAAGTTTTAGAAGGCAACTGAATGTTCTGAATGTAAAAAGTATTTTAAATCGACATTATTTTTTTTGTTGATGAGATTGGTAAAGCCTGAATCTCCATTTGTTTTTTGTGTATAGGTTTAATCGATAAAGTATAATCAATATTGTCAATAAATCGTATTTGTGTAGTATAAATATAATAATTTTGATTTTGGCAAAAAATATTCATGGGCATGGGTTCATTGGCTTCCTTTACTTAATGTTATTTATAATTTCGCAAAACAGCGTATCAAAATTTTTGTCACCATCATTATTGCTTCGTAATTTATTTTAATTTCCAACAATTCTCAGAAATATAATTTTGTAAATGCCAATTTGGAATTCCCCAACTGTCGTGTTTGAAATAAGGATTATGATTTGGTAGAAGACTTTTCTTTAATCCAATCATATACTTCTTACTGACAGAAGACGTTCGGGACAAAGAATCAAGTATCTACTACTATCAAAACAAAGAGTTTTTTATAAGATTATATCTATTGTATATAGTGCTTATGTGGCATAAACTGCTACATTCAATGCACAATGTTAATTCGTATTAAGGATTAAAATGTAAATAAAACTTATTTAACTGTGTATTTAAATTAACCAATCTGTCTATTGATATTAAATTATACTAGGCGCCCGTTGTTACAGAAGCTATGTTAAAACGTTGCAGTTGGTGCAAAGATTAATTGGCTCCCATCTTCAGAAGTTTTAAGTAGCCCATGACTGCACGAAATATTTAAAACTGGAAAATAATTCATCATCATAACAACACAAATTAGGAATACAGCATTTTTTCCGAGGAATTAACTAGAAGGTGAAAGCCTTTGTTAGCTTCTGTCCTCTAATTAACCTTTGCCATCTTACTAGACAATGTAATTTAGTCTCTGTCTCGATTAATTTCTGCCATCTGAATAACTATCTTTATTTTTAAACACATTCTAAAAGAACATTCAAAAAGGCGTTTTGTCGTTAAAAGCATTAAATCGAAAATAGATTTAATATTTAAGTATATTCCAAAAAGTCCTTTTTGTTAAACTAAATATGCTTACTAAATGTATTCTAAGTGTGTTCTAAAAGAGATAAATTGTCTGTTTTCAAATTTTTTGAAATAAATATTTAGAAAAATTATTGGTAGTGAATTTTGATATCCTGTATAAAACTGTATATTAATTATTAGTATAATATTTCTTTATATCTATTCAACAGGATGCAATAGCGTTATTGAAAATACGAGGGCCAAAGAAAATTTCCTCAAGCACACACAGAGACCCAGAAGCGTTTGGACATCAACAAGTGTTAAAACCAACCAGCAAACACCATGTCCAATTCCTGAGGGCCGCTATCCCAGCAAAATTTTACCCAGTCCAATATCAATTCTTAAGTCACATTCTCTAAACGACCCAGAAATCAAAAGAATTTATGAATCGTGCGAAAAAAAATGGAGCGACTCTAAAAATTTAGGACCTCAATATTTCCCATACAATGGCGGTAAGAATAAAGAAGTTATTTTCTGATTTAAAACTATAAATTAATATAAATGTGATATTGTTCTAAGTGTATAAATTATAGATAAATCACTTTTAACAAAAATAATTAGTGGATTTTAGAATCGGGTTGGCATTACATACACATACACAAACACACACACAAATATTTACCATTTCTTAGCAAAACATTGACAAAAATTCATTATAAGTAAAAAGTAGATAGACTCAAATAAAAAAAAAATCAATAATCAACAATCAAATCAATCAAAATAATCATTTATAAATTATTTTCCAAACAATTGTGTGGTATATTCAAAGTAACTACCTTTCATTATATAAATAATTAATTAGATTTTATAAATTATTGCTAAAAAATTGGAAAAGTGACGCTAAAATAAAATTATTCGCGCTTATAAACTAATCAATTTTAATTTTACACTATCTTATAGTTTCCGGTATTCAATTTAATTTTATTTTTCGGAGATTCATTGTTTATTGATAGAGTTATTTAATTGGCGTTATTAAATAAACTTAAAAGCAGCCGAGATAATTTTAATCCAATTAATGAGTAGTCTGAGTTAATTTTGACATTTCCTTTCCATTTCCATTATTTTAAGTTTTCCGTTATAAAAAAATCCAAAAATTATGATGAAAACCTTTTTCTCTGTTAGAATATTTTATAGCCTTATCTTCTCTTTTTTTTCATCACAGGTTTTAGGTTAGAATCCTGAAGGGAGCATGGATGTTTATCAGTGGTTCGGAATCCACGTTAAACAGTAGGTCCCGGTCAAATTAGTTCAAAGTGTGCACAAAATGACCGCAGAGCGACAAACCAAACTACTTTTTTTCTATAGTTGATAAATCTTTTTCCATTGCATTCAGAAAAATATACCCATGCTTCATCCATTGTAGCTACATACTTTCATTTTTTACTTGCCAAATAATTTTCATACAACAATGCAACAATTTGCACATAGTATTAGTCTGAGAAACATGTTTGGGCGTTAGCCGGTGAATGTCATATTGTTTTGTATTAGCTAGAAATCAGAATTTATAATTTTGTTTTCTATTATTATACAAATATATAAGGGGGGGGGGATAGAGTCGGATTGTTTTTTAAAATATGGAATGCAACTATAGATATAATGAGGAGTATACTTGCTTTTGTTGGGTATGAAAAGTTTTTACCCGTTTTTCCTAATTAAACAAAATTTGTGACGTTTCTTTACTTTTTATTAATTATATATCACTTATTTTACGCTAGAATTACTGAAATCATGCTTTTCAGTAATTACAAATACTAAATACTACTTTCAATTCAAGTACTAAAATCATGTTTTATTTTTTATAATGATTTTAATATATTTTCGTAAAGAACAAGAATAAAACCTTCGATATATAGATTATTTTTCAGTAACATATTAAAGCAAAGAATAATTTTAATGATGCAGACGATAATTAAACCCTATTCCGAGCTGATGCCATTCGGGTTTTTTATTCAGTTAAATTTAATTCACAGAAAAGTCAAAATCGTTACAACAGTGTCTGAACACCTTATGTATGTTATGTTTATTTATGAATTGATATTCAAAATTATGTTTATTTTACAATTTGTACTCTTTAACTATATTTTTTCTTAATAAGATTTTTCAAAAACTAAAACGTTTTATTTTACGTAACTGTGAAACGTCGAATAATTTTTGCTATTGTTTTAAAAATTGTACTGAGTGCTTGTCACGCCATTTTTTGAACAGGTCTGCCTAAAGATTATTCTCCTTACTTGTCTCCCTCACCAAGACTGAGAGATTTTCGGGAACGATGCAGCGGTTTAAGACGTTCCTCTTCCATGGATTTCCTGTCATCTTCCGAAGACAGAAGTTGGCTTCACAATCGAAAGAAAATTCCAAATCATCAAAGTCCTGCTCTAGAAAGTAATTTTCATTTACTTATATATACATATGAATGATTAGATTTGATTTCCTGAGTAAAAAGAGAATATTTGATCTTTAAAGGGACTATCAATCTAATGTTTGTGCAACCAATGGTTACGACCCGAAATTTTACGATTTGCGTTTGGACTATACTGCTAAATCCCGGACTGGATACCATAAAAAATAAAATAATGTCGTAGTATAATAATCAGAGATTTTTTTTTTCATGAAGAGTAAATTTAAATTATTGAGCATGTCAACAACAAAAAAAAATATTAAAACATTTAATGTAAGCATGTATTTAGGAGGAAAAACATAATTTTCATTATATATACTGCTAGATCACGGATTAGACAGCTCGAATTTAACCTAATACCTTTGACAACCATGATTTAGGCTGATACCTCTTACATTTGAAGATATTTTCAGATGTGTGTGGGTGGGTGGGGGTGATTAAAATTGCAAGCGTATAATGAAATTTTTGATATCAAGAAATTTCACGATTTGAATTTGGTCTATACTGCTAGGTGAAGGATAGGACAGCTCTGATTTAGCTTAATACCTTTGACAGATATGATTTAGCCTGATACCTTTTACAAGGGTTTAGGGGAATTTAGGGACATTTGAAAATATTTTCAGAACATTATAATCAAAAAAGTTCATTTTTATATTTGTACTTTCTTCATTAAACGTTTATACTGTTGATGCGTCATAAATTTCGTCCTTACAATTATTTACTGAATTCCAGAGACATCATATTCTACTAATGTATTCATCGAATGCCTCTGAAAGGAATATGGAAACGATATCTTCCAAGATACTTCTTTAAGTCCAACTTTTTTGTTTTTGCATGTTATATGGAAGAAGTCTTTATCCCTTCAACTAAGATCAATGAAAAAAAAAAGAGGATTCAATCAGCATTTACTTCCATGTTAGCTGGCTAGATGTCGAGTTCAGTTTTAATGAAGCCCTATCTTCTCTGTAAAGTCCTTATTAACTAGTGGTTAACATAAGGACCGATCTAATTGATGCAGTTTTTAAACTTTCATACTTTCCTCAAACTGAAAACGGTTTTTTTACCTTTTAAAATTGGAAAAGATTTCTCTAACTCTTCTATCTATTGCCTAATTTCATTGATGTCTATTTTCAGCAAACTCTCTAAATTTATTGTCCTCAAAAAGATTAATTCTCCTCTCTGCAAACATTATTTTATGATCGCTCTGCAATTTGGATTCGCTCCGTAATTATCCACTACTCACCAGCTGTTAAGAATAAAGAAACTGATCTCTGTAGGTATCGCAAATAAATATATTACTGGAATTATCTTTCTTGATATTGCCAAGGTCTTTGACAAAGTTTGGATCAAAGGTCTAATCCAAAACTCTACTTGCATATCACTTTCCGCCTTACTTAATTCAATTAATCCACTCTTACAAGAAAGAAAAACTAATTTACATACTGATGATACTGCAATTGTCGTTACTCCAAAAAGTAATAAATTATTGACCAATAATTTACAAAATTATACTTATACTCTTGAAGTTTTACTTGCTTATTAGACGGAAACTCAAAATGGTTAAATGACAGAAACCATCCTGTTCACTCTTTAACAAAATTATCCAATTCTTCTAAGTTAAATAACTTGGATACAAGACTAACTTATGCTTTGCACATTAATCATGTTAGGTGCGACTTTTTCTTTACATCTAATAACATTATTTTGCTTCAAAAGGAAACTTTAAAATTAATATAGGGAATGAGAACCATCATAAATATGGTTTTTTTTATGATGGTGTGACTTACTATTTAATTTTATTGTAATAATAGTTCTGAATTCTTTGGATTTTAGAGTATACCAGATCAATTTCAATAAACTACATCACTAGAAATAGAAGTAATAGCTTCAATTTGATTAGCCACATAAAAGGTTATTTCACATATTTATGACGGGGGAAATCCTTTTGATAAAACAGAGGTATCTCTGGGAATGATGTGGACGGACAAATATTTGGAAGCAAATTAAAATTATTAAAGATTTAATAAAGACCATATAGATTTTTTAACATTACCCTTAACTGTATTATATGACTTTTGGAAAAAAATGTCAAATTTTTATTAATATCATTAATAATTTTTAATGTTTTATTTCATTTTATCTTACCATGCTGATTTATAAAAAATTATTATCTATACTTTAATTAAAATATTTATAGATAATAATTAATTATCTATAAATATTTTTTATAGATAAATTTCATGAACCAAGTCGTCCATCGCAACCTGCCAAGGACAGCCTCATGCTTGAAAAATTAGCGAATTCAATATCCCGGCAGCATCAGATTATATGTGAAACGTCGCCAAAGACATTAGTAGGTAGGAAAAACATGAATTATTTTAACTGGCATGGCAGTACTTTGAAATAATTATCTGGTATTAGTTTCTTTTTAATAATAATAAAATTAAATTAAAAATTATTTTTTTATAAAAAAAACATCGTTCAAATTATACTTGAAAAACTTAAATACTAAGTCACCTCAAAAATTTATTACAAACACATATTTAGTTTGTAAATGTATCGGTTGATTATTTGGTTAATACTAAAAATAAAGTCTGAATTCATCAATGTTAGATGAAAGAAGGAGGAAAATATTTTTTCTCCATTGAATCCATTGTGAAATAATAACAATAATTCTTTAATACCATTCTATAAAGCCATTTTTCTCCCAAAAATATTATATAAATAATATGGATTGGATACTAAGAATCGATTTTCACATCCATGGAACTATCAATTTATTATTTGCTGATAACCAATAGTAGCGGAAGATAAAGGGATGTATTGGCCATGCAAAAAAGCAATAATAATAACAGACAGAATAATAATATAACAAAATTGCGGTTTATCAATTGTTGCTCTTGTATGGGCAACATATCCTTTTATCCTCTGCTACTGATAGACGAGGGGTACACCTCAATTTTCGGGTATATCAATTGTCTGCAAAATACCAGTTCCTCGTGACTGAAATTGATCTGGATTCAAGCGATGGGCTATTTCGGTGATCTATAATATTATCTTTAACTATCAAAAATATAACCAATGATAAAAATATTTTTGTTTACATTTTAATAGGCTTATGAATATATTCAATTCTTTATCAGCAAATAACAAATTGATAGTTCCATGTACGTGAAAACCTATTATTCTGTTATTTAATATAATGAATTATATTTTTCTGTATAATTCTGTTGTTTTGTTAATAAAATTTCGTATTTCATTTATACACAATAATAACGATTTAATTACAATAATAACTCAAATTGTGTTATTTTATACTTAGTTCCTTGACAAATTTAAAACGAATTTTGAAAGCTAACGTTTTGAAGTTGTTATGAATTTAAACTGGTGTCAAATTTCATATATCTGTGATATTTCATCTCTTCACCATGCCTCACACTTATCTTCTGTACTACAGAGTAATTTATAATGATTGCTCTGATTATAAATGACAGTAACTTCATTTTCTCACCGAATAGCGAAAATATTTTGATAAGAATATAAAAGTTAGAGTTTTCTTAACTTTTATATTTGAGGCTATTTATAACGACACGGACAACATCCAGATGATAGCTCAATTCATTAAAAACATTGAAAAGCATACTTCTGATCATTACTGCCAGTTAATACGCGTTCCTGTAGTTCGTCCACTGTTAGGCAAGATTGCTGTGAAAACAAAGCTTTTAGCCTATTCCTATTAAAGGAAGTTAAAAGGAATCATGTCAGAGATTTATCTGGCCACTTGCAGAACACTGAAGCATACTCTCTCCCGAGCGACAGATCCAATGTTTCGAAAATGTGTGTTCAGAAATTTACATCATTACTCCAAAGCGCTGTGGGTCCGTCTTGTAGAACATTTCTTGCACCTTTATCAAGTTGAGGCATGGGTCATATGTAACATGTGGATGTGGAATATATGTCATATTGTCCTGCCTAAACAACTGCTGCTTGTATGCGTTTCCCAGCGAAAAAAAAATGGACCCTATTAGTTTTCTTTTGAAATTCCCAAAAAGCATTAATTTTAGATTAACCACTTATATACTTCTTAGTTATAGCATAAGATTTAATGGTATCACATATGCGAATGACGAGTATAAATAGTTCCATACAGAAATTAAGCCATCCACCAAATATTTTCTTCTTTAATGTTTCTAGCGTTATCAGCGTAAGCGAAACACTGCATTTTGTCTTCTTGCTTCAGTTCCCATTGAATTTCAATTCTGTATGGCTATAATTCACATGTTCCGTTTTGGAACATCTGAAACAGTCATCTGTGGCATATTTAACTTCCTACTAGCAAGCCGGGTTGTCCTACGAGATTTTCATTCAAACTTCTGGCGAATTCTGTTAACGTTCTCTTCTGAAACACATTGCCGATCACTATTTTTACTTTTATAAATATATCCAGTTTTCATATTCTGTACTTGGCCTCCACGTATACTCGCTTCTCAAGGATCTTCACTGTAGAGTGTTTGAAATCTTTGCATTGTTACATTAGAATAATTTTTCTCAAACGTCAACACACAAAAAGCCGTTTTTACTCCGGTAACCATTTTTTCATTCTACAATTTCACCTAGCATGCGTGAGAACTGGCGTCAAGTAGGGGCACAAAACATTGAAATTCCTTCATATTATGTTCAAATTTATCTCCTTGTCGTTGTTTACTCATAATCAAAGCAATTGTTTTGAATCACTTTTAATATGGATTTGGAACGAATCGACTGATAGACAGACTTGATAGAATAATTTGGAACAAATCTAAAAACTATCGGGCTCTAAAATAGCATGGTCATCTCATATTTCACTTTTCCCTTTAATTTTCTCCATTAAACTGAAGATTATGTATTTCTAACAGAAGATCATCACCCCAAATCTACCAGGATTCCAGTTTACAGACGGAAATTTACCAAATATCATTCAGAAAGAAATGTTTCCAAGGTGTCCGTGTGTTCCTGCCAACGGGAAGCTCTGGCTAATCCCAGCATGAGAAACTGGAAGGTGGAGGGACACACCATCTACTGCCCCAAGACTGTGGTGGCCTACCGGAGCCACCTCAATTTCAGGCTGGAGAAACTCTTCAGGGTGATCTCCAAGAAGAAGTACTGCGGGAACATCATCGACGCCGCCAGCCACAGTCGGTGGATGAGAATGGCGGGCGTCAGCGAAGATGAAGACGCATTCTATTTTAAGAGGTTTGCCAAGTAAGCGAGATTTGTTATTTCATATCATTCATTTAAGATACAACGCATTCATTAAGATATGCGTAAATGGAATTCAATAGGGTGACATGGATAATTCTGGCAGGTAAATGTAAATCGTAACTTTAATTGTTTATGTTCCACAATTATACATCACACATTTCTCTCTCTCGTATATATATACAAAGACAGAGTTGTGTAGATAAATGTTACTAGCAATTCAAAGTTACTTTATTAATTTTATGAATTAAAATGAAAATTTGGAAACCCTTAAAAAAGGAATATCAGACTTCATATTTCAATCCCCAACAGCCAGAATTGCTCCAACTCTTAGGTAATTATGACAAAACGTGCTAGATTCAAATGTATTTAAAATCTTTGGAGAAATTATGACATAGGCATGTTTTGGCTGTTTTCAATGGTATTTTCAAATGAGTTTTCCCTCCATTCATGAGATAATTAAGAATAAAAACACCATGTAGTACATGTGACAATGAGTATTTTTATTCTACATAAACCAATAGGATAAACTATAAGATAAAACTTAGCCAAGTAAAACTTCTAACTACAGGTACTTCTAACTACAGCTGCCTCCCCCCTTTCCTTTTTTCTATGATGTTGCTGTCTACCAAGTGGGATAAGAAACATAGCATAAAACAAACCGTGATAATAAACAGACATTT
Organism: Caerostris darwini; assembly: GCA_021605075.1. NCBI lineage: Eukaryota > Metazoa > Arthropoda > Arachnida > Araneae > Araneidae > Caerostris > Caerostris darwini. Next base: position 129,077 of record BPLQ01008216.1, read on the forward strand.
AAAATAAGAGTCATAGGTTTCAACAAGATTTTTCTTCAATTATCATATTCTTATTAAAAGTGAATGAATGTGTCACAATTATCTCATAGCATAAGGAACTGGGGCAATTATAGCACCCCTGGCAAATCATATTATTTATTGCAACAACTAAAATCAATATAATAGTAGTATTTTGGAACATGTCAAATCCATCTACATTAAAGAAATTAAATTTTTAAAATTGCTTAATGTAAAAATTAACACCAGACAAAGAATTATGACATCCCTGCATGGCAAGTTTAAATTAGTTTTTTATTGCTTACAACAGCAAATAACACCAATTCTTTTAAAGGGTTACGCTTGCATTGGGAAGGTGTTAATCTGTAATAACATGTATTACTGAATCGATATATACAAAGATAATACATTGAAATTATAAGCCCTTGCCAGAATTGCCTATTTCACCCTATATATATATCCATTTCAATTTATCCATTATGAAAATATAATTTCTATTGCTTTATGAAGAGATTTTCTGAATCAGGTGAAATTTTACTGACACATTAATAAAACGATGGGTGGCAATATTTTAGATTTGTTACCCTGTAATTGAAGAAAAAAAAAGGTCTATAAATCTGAACTTCGAAATATTTACAAGTAGATTAAAGGAGAGATCTAAAATTTTTACCATTAAAATACGAAATATGTTAGAAAATTAAAAAAAATAGGAAATGTAGGTAAATACCAACCTATAACTAAATTAAATTAAGTAAATTTAATTTAATTTAAATAAATTTAAATTAAATTTAAAAAATTAAATTCAAAAATAATTTAACTTAATTTAAATAATTTTGCATTACATTAGAATTAAATTTAATATTAATTTAAGTTAAAATTTCTTAATTTATAATTTTTTCAAAACTTCTCTATTAAATATTCTTATTTAACCAGAATCACCAAATAATAATACTAAATAAATAAATAAAATAAATATATACAAATCTCAAAATCATAAGAAAATTCCACATTTACGCTGCACTTGGCACAATTTAAATCTATTTTTTACATACATTTTCAAGTATAAACTCTAAAACAAGCTTTCTTACATACTTTTTTCTGTACTTAGATTAATACAATACTAATTAAATACTAAGTGAGCAAATGTAAAATATTTTATTTTTTTGTGTTACAAACCTGTGCTAATCCTCCATCTGAAATTAGATATCAGTCAAGCTAAAAAGTAATATAAAAATTAGGTAACCCTTAGGTTAATATCATTAGTGATTGTTTTGGATGGT